>PNEQ01096456.1:0-76676 GCA_003012365.1 Medauroidea extradentata | reverse complement strand
CTGGATAAGTGAACAGCTAGTACTGTTCGGGGATACTATACTATAGACGGGTAGCCCATTCGTCGTGACATTCTACACAAACACGATCCAGCCAACAAACCATCTAATGAACGTCAGATCACAGCTGCACCTTAAACATAATTGCAGTTGTAACCATTCGTAAATAATGGTATATGTAAGGAAATAATAGTGGTTTTCATTGCAGGCGGAAATGAATTTCATGTTTTTTTTTTTCACAGTATATAGAAATTAAGGTGTTGTTAAAACATTTTAAGAACGTGTTCCTTTAAAATATATTAAGGACGCCCGCTTACCTGTCTCTGTTTCCCGCGTTTGAGACCCAGATGCGAAGAAACAGTAAAAGCCACTCTCGACGCTCGTGCCTAGTGTCCCATCGTTCCTCTGGGGAAGGCGCTTAATTGACTTGCAGAGTTTACGTCGAATCACTGGAACTATGGGACTTTAAGAGGGCGTGGTACATAATTCAACGCTAAATTCATTACTCTATAACTGTAGGTTTCTTGAAGCCAATTTGCGAAAATTAAACAATAGCAAACCTATACAATAGTTTTAGCCAACCTAATTGTATCCAGTGTTACGAACTTCTGAGGCACAATCTCTGACGCCGGAACCGCGTGCATTTAACTACGGCGCAAGAGATCACGCGTAACGAATTAGTAATTCCGGATAAATATTTACTCATACATTTGGCAAATACCATTATCTAGGATTGTCACTGAGTATTTTATCCATATTAGCTTCGAAAAAAAGCGTAGAAATCAATTGACGTTTTCAGCGTTTATTTATGTACTACGTACTCTTATGGTCATGATCGTTAATTTAATTTAATTTATTTCAAACAATTGCAAATAATTCTAATATTATTTTACCAAATGCTTTGAAAATATTTGAGACGTGGTACAGTCATACGGCACACAATTTCGCGGGAGCGTTTGTTAAAATAATGTACCATTTGCTAACAAAAAAAATTATTTGCTTCATTATAGCTTATTTTGACAACAAAATATGTGATATTTCAGGGGTAAATAATCTAAAAATCCGTTTCGTGTGTATCAACAGAAAAATACTGGCACAAAGGATGATACATAAGTGTTAAAACTGTAAGAATTAATTTTTTATATATGTATTTATTTACGTTAAAAAGTATTTCCGAAACCACTGCGAAACTAAAGAGCAAGGCCTGAAACGTTGACAGTATTACTTTATTGCTGGAAAATATGTACGAAAGTAGACTGCAGGCTCCTTATGTAGTTTCGTAACGATCTAAGTAGCATTTATATGTGCGAAAAAAAGCCGTTTTTAGCCATGTTGAAGGACTCGGAAATAGTATTCCAAACGCGCGTTATTTTTTTAAAGTACTTTATAATTGTTTAATGAAATCTGTTTTATTTTCGTAGTTGGGTTCATTGTACAAACGTACAATAGTTTTCAAAAGAAATTTATTTTTATAAACTACTGTAGCGCTGTAAAAAACGAATAATATTTCATAACAAAAACAGATAAATTACAATAAATCCCTAAATAAATCTGGATTAGATGCCATTGTAAACACAAACATTGGCCCGTAAAATGAAAATATAAAATTTACCATATAAATACTCAATGAAACACAGTTAATGTAAGCAGTGAACTAAAGCCGATCCTTTTATGCTACATGACTTAAAGTAGCTATCATGTATACGATACATTTGTGGAATGTGGAATATCTTTATTAGAAAATTAAATGCAATTATATTTATTAGTTCCATATCCATTCGGCTAGTAGAACTGTTTAAATTACGGCAGTCTTAAAAAATGTACCTATGTAGCTGTCCTTACGAAGACTCGATTTTTTTTTTGTGCGTGGTTTCCTGATAACAGTGATATTCCGCATGTTTATACGCGCATTTGCACATGGGAACATGAAAAAATTCTGTAGCAGCGTAGTTCTCAAAAACACACATACATAAGCGTCATCTTAAATATGGGTGAGAAAAAATTGTGTTTATTTTGTATTCGTACTTAACAATGTTCAACTTGTAAATATTTAATAAGAAGATATTTTCCAGAAATAAATAAAGTCATATTTCGTAGTTTAGATGTAAGTTAATATCTGTCGTAATTTAATCGCTTTTCTATCATACCCAACTTTTCTAACTCCCCTGATCACAAAAACAAAATAATTTGCAAGTGAGTAAAAAAAAAGTTAAAGTTTATACCGGGATAACTGAAGGAAAATTTTTGTATTAAAATATTTAAAGATGTACTATTTTTAAAGACTATTTCTAAGAAATCTCACAGTAATCAAGAATGTATCCCGATTTACCTCTGAGATATTTTATACAATGTAAATCATTATAAAAGCATAAAACCCCAAATTAACGGCTTAGACGTGCATATACATATAAACTGTAGAAATGTAGGTTTATGGTTTTATTACTTGAGCTACATTTCATTTAATATCTTCAAGTTGACTACAACTTAGTGAAAAAATCATAAAAAAATGTTTTTCCCTTAAGGGAGTTTAATGTCCTTCCTTCTGTGATGTCAACCTCTTATGTACCTACTCACCTTACTTGTGTCACTTTGTGCCAGAGTTCTTCATCGCAGGTCCAGACGTGTCTGTCCACAACACGCGGGAATACGTCAGGTGTCGCATTTAGAAGAAGAAAGGCCTGCGCTCATATTTCCTCGAGGCAAAGGAGCGCACAAACACAATATAACAAAAAAGAGCTTGTTTCTTGTTGACGTAGTTTAAAGGTAAAGCGAAAGTGTCCAAATAGCCTGCCCTCTGGCAAAGAACATGTGGACGGCAAAGAAATTGGTTTTCAAGGGAGAAGGGAAATTTTATATTCTCGAGGCTGGGTTAAAAAGACATTGGCGAACGATATCCGAGCTTCTCTGGTCCCAGGCGCTGGCGAATAAAATGACAGTCATAGCTGTTGAGCTGCCACACTGTGACATGGTTTTATTTCAAGAAATATTATAAATTATCCATAACAAAGAATTTTTATTTGAAGATAATATTGTGTACAAAGTAGTGTATATTTTGCGGTCCTCTTTCATAAATGGTGAAATAAATATTCTCTGTTAGCATGTTAAACTGCATATTTCTTCTAACAAATGGCGCAATTAAAAAAAAGTTGGTAAAAATAAAATATTACCCACTACCTATGTTTTCGACTACTAACTGGAATGATACATATTTTTAGCGAGAACTTAACTATATTGCTACCAGATATTTCTGATGATACAAATGCGTGCACACACACGCGCGCGTATATTAAAGGATTCAGTAATTAGGGATACGATTTTTAATTAACAGTGCAGCTTGAGATTGTTACCCTAAAAATAATATGTCATAAACATTGTAGAATCATATTTACTGTTGAGCGATATGTGTGTTGTGGGTGAAGCATAGTCTGTCTCATAAAAATTTAAGTTTTTGACAAGTCTGAAGATTAAAATGTACTTTTCATGTTGATGTACTTCACAGTTTCACAGCAATCTGAGAGTGTTTGTGCAAATAGTACTTGCGAAAGAGGAAAAAAAATCACTTATTGCACGACAACAGCTATGAAAAGAAATGCGAGCACAATTGTAAAAAAAAATTGAATTTTTACATTACACGGACTATAAAATATCGGCAGGTGATTTATCCAGTATCATGTAAGAATTCTCCTTCTTTTATTTTAATGAAACATTATTTGATAAAAGCCGACTTGTAAATAATCATTCATCGCCCTACATTCAACCACAGATGCTTTATAATGCCATACCAAAATCCAACGACTTGATTATTTACAGTGTGGTAAATATCATAATTTAAGTGCAGTGGTAAAAAACTGAGTTTCCTGTACCTTATGTGATTAGAAACTTTGTTGTATATATTTTATTCACTCTTGAATTATAGTTAAATGGTACCATACTACAAGAGACTACGTTTCATTATTATCGAAATAATTTATTGCTCAACTGTTTTGATTTTGTTGTATTTTATGAACAGTGACAGGTGCAATATTTTTTGTTACTAGTAATTTTAGTTAATTTTCGAGAAATTTAAGTACTTCTATTGTAATCAAGAAGAATTAGGCCAGCTTATTTGTTGGTAGAATTTATCTAATTTGCGTGGTTCAATACTGCGACTGTTCAAACTGTAGTTTAAGTGAGTTAACATCCCGTTGGAAGCTATTTAATATTATTTGTGGCGATTCTCGAGGTACCCTTTTCCGGTCAGTATTTCCTCCTAGCTTTGTATACATGTAAATACACTTCAGACACAAGTTCATGCGTGCAATTATTCGCTTACAATAGTGAAGATACCGAGCAGTGTATTTAAAGCCAAGTATTTTGCCATAGACGCTAGGGAAAATACTTAAAAAATCTTACAAAAAAAATACTTTACCACACTTGTCAGATAGTTATTATAAACTGTACATATTATTCCAAGCGTATGAATGATTATTTTACAAGAAGTTAAAATTTTCATTTATTTTCATCTTTAAAACTGGTATTCATTTCAGTGATTAGTAAGTAGTGATGTCGCAAGTATAATTTTTGTTTCATGATTAATTTTATCTTCTCCGAAAAAAAGTTAGCAGGAGGATTAATTTTTTGCTGACACTTCATATATTTTCAAATATTGTTATAGAGTGTGAAACTCGCTACCTTAAAAGTTCACAACACATCATACGGAACAAAAGAATTAAGTGCACACTGTTAGTTTTTACAAAATAAAATTACACTTGTGAGTTTTCAGGTCTTCTATGTATTAGATTTCCTTGTGATACAACTCAATAAAATGTGTTAAACACTATTTAAAGCCAGTTTCTCTTCAAAAATTGTGTTACGGTTTCAGTAGCCTGCTCGATGAAGTCATTATTAAAAATTCGTAGTTTGTCAGGAAGAGCTTGGAATTCGTCTAGTTGGTCTTTGTGAAGTTTAATTGGAAATAGCCAGTAAAGAATGTGTGTTATTTCAAAAGGGGCCACCGAGTTAACTTCATTCAAAAAGTCACTGAAACTAAACAGATTTGTGTCACAGCCAAGTGTTTTTAGCCAGTCTTCAAATGTGTCATGATACAGCTTAAGCAGGCGATCAAAATGCAGACTAATGACATCAGATTTGGTGCTTGTAAACAGGTAAAATATCACATCGGTTGCTGGTGATCCATATCGAACCACTTGGAAGTCATAAAATTTTAAATCAATAGGTTCTTGATCGTTTTCAGAGTTATACTTGAACATCATGTTGTTCGTCCACAAATCATCGTGCACCATTGTAGCAAAGGGCTCTTTTGGAGCTCTAAAATCATCACTGTGAGCGTAGTCAATGTACATGTTTAAATGTTCCTCTAATAGACGTATATTCTGTTCACAAATGGGAATCATTCTCAATGACTCGGTGTACCTCTTCACCTCTTGCTTTTCATTTTCGTAGCTGGAGAGACGAACTTTAAATGGCACGCACGCCTTAAGTATCTTGTCTCGGAACACGTCCGGCTTCTGGTGCTTAATCGCCAGTGCTGTCGCGTGGAACTTTGCGAGGCGTGTTAGCACCAGCTCGGCGTGTTTCAGGTCCTGGCCCAGGATTCTATCAGCCACGCGGTAGCCCTGAGCTCGCAAGTTCTCCAGCATGAGGACGGAATTCTCGTCAGCTAGCGTGTGGTCGTCGTACCCTTGGAGAGTCAATCGAGCTCCGGGGCAGCTGCAGAGTACGTTCAGTCTTTCAGAGAGTGGGACAGAATGTTCCTCCTGGATCTTGTCAAACTCCGGGCTCACCAGCTTGTATATATCTATCTCCTTCCTCATAGATAGCGGACTGTTGAATATTCGCCGTGTTTCTTCTGGCTCTGGGAACAACTTGGCCACGGTTCTCAGAAGCTTCCCCGACTGCAGTGTCACGTCAACAGCGAGCATGATACTTCCGTAGTTATCACCGGCTGCCGTCAACGCGGTGGCTTCATAACTAACGACTTTCTCGCCGAGTAGTTGTTCAAGGTCATCCTTGCTCAGTTTGTCTTTCAAATCACCTGCCATTATCCCTGAAAATAATCATCAAGCTGTAACAACCCAGAGTACCTAACTCAATGGTTTTGCATGTCAGTTAATTAGTGGGCAGTTAAGAGTGCACAACATACTTTTAGAACAGTCGGAAATATATAAATCAGTTTGCACCCATGGTTTATGTTTTACGTGCTTCATAATACTGAAATTTCCACCGTTTTAGGTACTTGTTAAAACAGTCGGAAATATTGGCTAAACGTTTGACTTAATATCGAATTTTATTTAGTGCCTTCTCAAGAAAAACACACAAATTAAATGATTCATAGATGTTTGAGAAATGTTTAAATATGTTTCTTAAAAAGTCCAGTTTAGAGCAAAGTTATGGCGAAAAAATCGTAACCACAAAAATGTTATTACGAATTTGAGTAAAATATTTCACAACATATTGTTAGGTATGTATATTATAATCCTTAAATGTTTTTTATTTGCCACTTTTTCACTCTAGATATACAAGAATATTTTTTTTTTTATTTTCGTTATGGTGATATTTTCTACTATGTTCGCATCATTGACAGTGTCTTCCTAACAAGAACGTATTATATTAGGCCAACCATCCACTCTACAACTATTTATGAACAATTTATTATATGGCAACGGTTTTTCTTTATTTCCGTAACATTGTTTACTTTAAAAATAAAGCCTCAGCCAGAGAAGTAATAAATATGTAGAAACCAAAAATCTCATTAAGACGTACACCATTAAAATGTATTATCATTAATATTATTTTTACTTTAGCTTTCAAATTATTTTCCATCACTCAGTACCGTACCAAACCACAACAATCAGGGTATGACTATTGAACGTGTCTTAAGGTTCATAAAACAATAAACAAAAATAGTTTGAAATGAAATCTTCAGGTGTTCCCGTTTTCTGTTAAGATCTGGTCGACTAGCGAGTCCAGCTTGTCGCTCTCTACCCTGAAGAATGGGTGAGATGAAGTGAGATTAGTTTGGCCAAGCGACGGAATTTGACGGACAAGGGAAACTGAAGTTGCCAGACAACATTTTCCAGCCAATGGCAGTGTCCAACACGTTTCTTGCAATCGAAAATCCGGGACCTAACCCACAGGGGATCGAACCCGAACGAGGCAGAGGGTGGTCTGACCCAACGACCACTACGGTCCCTTGAAAAAAAAATATGTTATTGGAAATGAATGGTTCTAAGAAGAAGATTTTCACATTTTGGATCATAGGGAATCTAAATTCAAATAAATTCAATATTCTTCTTTAGCTGCCGCTCGTTTAGGGTGCAAATTAAATACCAAAATTAGAACAAGTCTAATTCAGAATGTAGTACTTTTTTGTGTTTCAATTCCTTGCCTTCATTGATATCGTTAGTTATTCTTACATTGAATTCTGTTTGCACAATTTTCCTTTTTGTCCTCAATGTAGAGACACAAAAATTGTTATTTTCGTGCGTGTACTGAGTGACAAAAAAAAAACCAAGCAAGAGGTTACCAGAGTAACCGATAAGCCTAAATTCCTAAACGTACCTAGGTTTATGAAAATCGGTCGATTGGTTGAGTCGTTTTTCTGGTACACACACGAACACACTTACAAACGTACAGAAGCACACAGACTCTCATAAAAACACTCAGTCAGGAAGATTATCACATGAGCCTAATTTTCTCCTTCGGATAGAAGGCAAAAATTATAACGTAAAAATATCGTTTTCAGTAAGTTACGCTGAGAACTAAGTAAAGTAAAATACATAGAATGTAGTTAATTTGACAACAGGCGGTGTTTCCAATATTAAAACAAATATTCACTTAGTGTAAACTGTAGAAAACTTACAAATTTGTTTGCTGCGTAGAGCTTGAACTTTAACTAACTAAACTACGTACTTATATTCACTTATCAGTGACATTGAAAGATGAAAAGCGTATTCCTGGGCTACGATAACAGATAAGATATAGAATGTGTAACACCGAAAAATGTTGCTGCGAGATTTTTTAAGAATATTCCTTCACTGTTTGTGGGTTGTCAGTGCAATGGCTACTAATTTTATTAAAATAATAATTATTTACTTATTCATAAATAAAGCCACATACTTTTAACGAAAAGTATACTTGATTGTTATTATCAGAATTAAGACAATGTGGTTGTCGGTCTCGTTGCGTTTACAGTTCCTAAACGTACTTAGTGTTTCGCCGAAACAGCAGTTTTACGAAAAATATTGACAGGAAATGTTCTCCACGTTTAAAGATTATATTGTATTACGTTGGCAGCAATAAATTTAGTTTTCGCAATTTTATGTTCTTCTCCTGTGTAGAAATTAGTAAAACGTCGAAATTGTTTAATGTCTTCCACCAACGAGTTAGTTCTCCCTCTCTCCTCACCTTCCTATAACCAACCGAAATATGGCGTTCGAACTGCGTCTCATAAGGATTTTTTTTTTACTTTCTATAATTGAGCTGAACATTTCCTCAACAGTGAGGTCGTTAGCGACGATCAACACACAACTGTACACAAGGACGGGAAATGAGGAAGAAATCAGCCACGGCCGTTATAAGGAAAAAGTCCCAGCATTCATTTGGAGCGATTTTGGGAAACTAAGTAAATTCTAATTCCCGATGTCCGATATCCGGGTAATGAGCCCTGGTACTCTTTAATTTTAGTTCAACTAGTTACCGTTGTACGACTTTGCTCGGTTTCATAACCACATAAGTCTGATTTATATTCAAAAAGTATTTACACAATACTTTTCTTAAACAAAACAAAAAAAAACCATTTTAGAGATCGTCTTTTAAGGACTTCTTAAACGTTATTTGTTGAAAATTCTATATTTGTGCATTTGAACGCCGCTAAACACAGTTTTTTTTAATGACATCATATCACAAATCATAGTGCTCAGATTGGTACGAATCATAATATATAGTATTATAATGCACTTTAGTACAGACATTCCACCAATAAAATAATAGGGTCACCGATTCAAGTCCGTAGTTTGAATGGTACAATTGAATCACAGTGCGTGAGTTAAGCGGATTGATCTCGGTGGCTTGGGCCACTAGATTTTCGCGCCAGTGTAACCGTTAGCGCTCTATAATTTCTGAAATTCCAACACGTAAAACAGTGCTAGGTAACCGGCAGCCTTAATTACGACGATTAGTACCAATAGTAAAAAATCTCAGCCAATTGTGCTCTATATGCTTAGAAGGCAAAATTTTCTCTGTTTGCAGACGAATCTCAAATATATTCAGTAGTGACATGACATAATTTTAATAAGTTCCAATGAGACTGGTGAATAAACAATGGACGAACTTGATACTAATACACTGTAAAGTGGAACCTTACAACTCTTAACGATGAGTTTTACTTTACAAAATGTGTTGAGTCATTTGCGTTTAATATTATTACACCGATATATTTGTTCAGAATGTGTGTATGGCCTTGATGTATTGAATTTCGTTTTTAAGTGCGATTAATTGATGTGTGGATGCATATTTCTGTATTAATTCTAGATTTAACTACTCTATTGCTGCTCACAAATACGCCGAATACTATTGGCGTTAGTAATACCTTTGAATATACATTCAAAGGTAATACAGTCTAGATGTATTTTTATCTGCTACTCGTGGTATTTTTTTATTACTTGAGCATGTGCAGTTCATTTGTTCCAGTAGACAAAACATTATTTTAATATGTAGTATGTGTAACAAGTGTGTTTCTGTTTTAACATGAGGAATGACTTATTATCAATCAGCTGGCATATTCATTGCAAATGTTCAAACCAAAAGAAAATTTTAAGGCATGTGTGTTTTCTTTATGAATTTTTAAAGCACGAATTGCAAGTTAACACAATATATTTTTATTGTACTTATTATTTTCGCATCTCTTTCCTATAACCTTAAAATAGGTAAAGCATGATATGATATTATATATATTCTACTGCAATGTCCCACTTATTATAATTAACAATGCTAAATTTGTTTTATTTTTCACATAGAATGACACAATAGGTCGATTACAGATTTGCACCCTCAATTTTTCTAAGGGCAATGTTTTGTTTTAAGTAGTAATTCGTGACTTCTTCGTTTAATAGAACTACACCGTTCATCAACGTTCCAGAAAGTAGCAGTGCTAAAGGTCATGATCTTTTATTTATTTCAAACAATTGCAAAAAATTCGAATATTTTGTAACGAAATGCTTTGAAAAAATTTGAAGCTGTTAAAAATAATACGATACACAATAGTGCCAGAGCGTTTTTCGAAAATATGTACCGTTTGCTAGCAAAAAAATATTTTGCTTCATTTTGGCTTATTTTGACCACAAATGTAATATTTCGGGGGCAAAAATACAAAAATCCGTTTGGTGTCTTGCAACAGAACAATGATACAAACGATGACATTTAAGTCTAAAAACTGTAAGATTGAATTTAAGATATATGTATTAATTTGCGTTAAAAATATTTTTGGAGCCACTGCAAAACAAAAGAGCGAGACCTTAATGTGAGACGATAAACGTTTTGAGTTAAAGTTGTTAGGAGGAGGATAGTTAAAGAGTTAAAGTTTCCAAAACTATTTCAGCATTATAATATAAGTATGTGTTTTCTGTCGTATTGCAAGAATACACCATACTTACTCTATGCTGGATTGAAATTACTTTTTCTAGGGAAATTAGAGACTGAACTTAGTGTCATGCACAAATCATTACATACAAGTCCTTTTTAAGTAGTGGAGACAGAAACTGTGGTGTGCAAAGTGAATTAGAACATCCAGAAATGCTGGTTGTCATATTCTCAATTCATAGGAAACAATTTTGGATCACACTGAATCCAAGAGGTGCAAATATTATCATTAGTCAAAGTTTCCACAATACTCAACAATATTGCATACACTTTTTAACAGTATTTACCATGACACACATATGTCCCCTTAAGTACTACATTGCCACTCGCCTCCGACGTGAACGAAGCTAGCTTGATTATTGGCATAGTTGACTCGGGATTATCACTCATTAGAATATTTCTGAACATTGACTTTGGTTGGTAGATCCTCACGCAGATCTCCGATTTTCCCCACTCCTTCATTTCGGCACTGTTTTATACTCACCTCGTGTTCACCTCAGCATTTCTAAATACTATGAGATGATAATCACTGACAAAAGTGTTAACTCCATAAATTCTGCTTTAGGAAAACTTGTTAGCATTCGCTGTAAGAAGTATTCTCTGTAAACTTATTTTGTAGTAACCACAAAACAATTTTTTGGTGACCGCAAAAGTTTAGTTGTAACTGCAAAATGATATTGCAGTGACTACAAAATAAATTTTATTTTCCAGGTTGAATACCCACAGAATATATATATATATATATATATATATATATATATATTTTGTTTTGGCATGTTGCTATGGGTGAATTGCGTAACGTAAGATTGGCGTGGTTGTAATATTTTTCTCCATACAGTAGGAGTAATAATCGTCGTATTGGATTCTTAAACTGTGACATACGAGTCACATAGTCGGAAAACCACTTCTATAGTAATGTTTTTTTACCACACACTTTTCTTAAATTTTTTTTGTATAATTGAAAATGTACAATTTACACGCGATCATCACAATTTAAACTTACAAAACTTAACTAAGTTCTATTTACTTGTTTTGAAATATAGATCTGAATGAAATACGTAATACCAGTAGTACTCATTATTTGTGTACAAATAATACTCTTTGCTGTTACACTCACTTAAAATATGTGAAACACAATTTTTGCAACCAACTACAGGTAGCGATTCGGCGAAAACTAGCGGATTATTTCCAGTAATTACTATATCTCTATACAGATTCGTGTTTTAGAAATCTATTATTTGTGTTGACATACCACAGCGAATACAGTACCGATAAAAATACTTTTTACGTATTTTCCCTTTGCGTTCGTTATAATAATCGCATTTTAAACAAGCAATACAGTGATGACATCATGTCGGAAACTTAGTTAACACCTTTTGTACATAAATAAACGAAAATATATTGACCTTAAATTAAGTAAAACTCTTAATCCAAGGACACGTGGGATCAACTGTACATAAGGAGATTAATATTTACTGATAATAAACACGGAAGTTTGCTAAGGTTAGGAGTCCAAAATTAAACAAAACACTCCAGTAATGTGTACACATTTTGAATATATGTGTAATGTCAATTCGAAAATTTGGTTATAATTGGTGCCAAAGCAAAAAAAAAAAAAACTGACCACATCAGTGCTAGCAAACATATTATAACCTGCCACCCGTATGTCGCTTTACGTCAAAGAACCCATCCTGTTACGTCCGGAGTATTTCTGAATGTGGTAAATTACAAATTATGTATATTTACAACAATATTATAATATCGTCATTTGCAATGAGAGAGAACACAGCACGGAAGTTCCAAACAGAAGGTGAATTAAGAAAATGTGGTGGTAACATAGGGAAAAATGTACTGGCGGTAGAAAGGGTTGACAGGTGGTTTTGTGCCATCCAGCATTAATATTTTTTAGTTCCTTCTTGCACATTCTAAATGAGGCATATAATGCTCTACAACAATTAACGCAGGCCTTCTTGCATTATTTTGTTGTCGATTCGTACCTATATATTGTACGTTGGCACAGATATTATAACTTTCTTTGAAAAGTAACCGCTTTCTACAAAACATTCATACTATACCTTAACGCAAAAATTACTGATTTTAAATTTTATTTAGTGGTGCCTTTTAAGCATAGTTTCTGAGACACACACACCAACACACCTACACACACACATACACACACACACACACATATATACACAGTGAAATCTCGTTATAAAGAGTATGGTTTATAACATTATATGTCCTATAACAACAGCTTTATAATGCACCATCTCTCCATAATACATGTAAAATTGTTTGGATATAACAACAATCCGCTATAAAGACAGTTTTTCTTGCCATTTACAGTTGTTTTTATAGTGAGATTCCACTGTATATATATATATATATATATATATATATATATATATATATATATATATATATATATATATATATATATATATATATATATACAGCTCAAGTTCTTCTCGGAAATCGAGAAAGGAGCATATTAATCACTAGGCATGTCAGATTGAGAAATTAAAACTATTTCCAACTTTCCTCCAATTTTCGAAAGGTAACTCCCTTTTTTCGTCTATGCTACTGGGCTTTTGTAAATCAATTAATGAATATACACTAGTTTTCATACTGGTAATCTCTTCCAAAATGATTTGCCCAAAAGCGTTTATTGCAAAAGTTTTAAAAGCTGGGTTCTCAAATTATAATCGTATTTACCTCCAAGCTGGCTAGAATAAGAATATTGTAGTAACTGTATGTTTTATTCACGATCTGATATACAGTTTATAAATTACTTTAACGTAGCAACATTTCCACAGCTTACGTTCTTGTAAACTTACACGAATTTGTTTCACATTTCTAAGATGAATTTTTGGTATTAGGTTTTTTGTTCAATTTTTAGAAATTTGTTGTTAGACTGAATGCTATAAAGGAATTCACAGCCACTTTCTGTCCGAAAAAATTGTTACCACTTCACTTGTTCGACGAATGAAATCTTCGTTAAGTGTGCGTTTCTGGTCAGGCGGAGAATACATGCTGTATTCATTCATTTGATCTTTGTGGAGTGTAATTGGTAGTAACCAAAGGAGTATGTGTGCTATTTCGGAAGGGGCAACTCTGTTTACTTCATCTAGAAAGTCACTGAATTTAAAAACGTTTGCGTCACAACCAAGAATTTGTAACCAATCTACAAAAGTGTCATGATAGAGTTTTAAAAGGTAATCTAGGCGAGATGTGACAATACCAGTTTGTGTACTTGTAAACAAGTAAAATATTACATCAAGTGCCGGCGATGCATACCGAATTACTTGGAAGTCAAGAATTTTAAAATCAGTGGGATTCTGATCAGTTGTAGAATTGTACTGAAACATCATGTTGTTCGTCCATAAATCATAGTGCACCATGGTAGCGAACGGCTCCCTGGGAGTTCTAATTTCATCACTGTGTGAATAGTCTACATATTGTTTCATGCGTTCCTTGAGGGAGTTCATGTTCTGTTCACAAGCGGGAATCGCCCTTAAAGATTCAAGATAAGTTCGCGTGCGTATCTCGTCTTTTTCTTTGGTCAGCCATCTGATTTTGATTGGGTCGCAAGCTTTTATGATCTTGTTCCTGAACACTTCCGGTTTCTTCATCTTGATCGCCAGCGAGGTCGCGTGGAACTTGGCCAGGCGTGTTAGCACCAACTCGGCGTGTTCCAAGTCTTGGCCGAGGACACGGTCGGCCACGCGGTAGCCCTGCACTTTCAAGTTCTCCAGCAGAAGGATGGAATTACCGTCAGCAAGTGGGCGATCGTCATATCCCTGAAGTGACAACCGCGCACCGAGGCAGTTACAAAATATTGTCAACCGTTCGGTAGGTGGAATGTAATTTTCCTCCTGAATCTTTTTGAACTCTGGGCTAGCCAGAACGTAAACGTCTATCTCCTTCCTCATAGACAAATCGCTCTGGAAATGTTTCTGAACCACTTCCGACTCTGGGAACATCTTGGCCACGGTTCTTAACGTTTTCCCTGATTGGAGCGTCACATCGACGGCGAGCATGATGCTCCCGTAGTTATCACCTGCTGCCGTCAATCTGGTGGCTTCATAGCTTACAACTTCCTCGCCAAGTAGTTGTTCAAGGTCATCCTTGCTCAGTTTGTCTTTACAGTCATTTGCCATGACACCTGAAAGAAAAACATATCAAGCTGTGATTTCCTCTTAAACACACTTGCCATTTAGATTATTTTGCTGTGATCATTTTCCTACTTACTGTAATGTGTAACATTTATGTAAACAAATATAATAAATATAGAATAATTGACATTTGAAAAAATTTTCAAGAGTCACGCGATGTTTAACATGAACAGTCACATTCCCTTTTATAAGTATTAAATAATTTGTATAAGCACATACTTTCGTAACAAAACTGCGGATCCATTATCAAATAAAAGTTGCATTTACAGAAAAGCACATCAGAGAACTCGGTAGTGGTAACATTTATCAGATGGCCCGCACGTTTCATGTAGATTGCTATTACAACAACTCTTAAAATGTTGGAATATATGAAAGTATTGATGCTGCTTGATACCATATGTCTAAAATTAATATTTTGGTATTTAGTACAAAATCTACAAATGTTTATATCAATTTACGATAACATTTTAAATTATATTTTTTTCTTTACAGTCAGAAATGTATTTACATTTCAATAAAGTAAATAATAATCCGAGTAATATGTGAAGTAAACTGAACCGATTAAAATCATAGGCCAAAATCACATAGCCTAATACTTACAGCATGATATATGTTATATCTATATACATGAAACAGAATACTAACTGACTGATAGAATAAATGACTGACTGGCATATCAAACTGCAGGCCGAACCACTGGACCTAGAATCGTGAAATTGTTTTGTGGTTTCCCCTCAGGTCGTAGACGAGCACTAAGAAGAGATTTTTTGAAAATCGACCTATAAATGGGGTGGAAAGGGGTGAAATTTATTTTCGAGGAAACGTCTATAGAGCTCGAACCCGACGGCCTATCATCATAATTTTTACTTAAATTGGACGCACATAAATATTCATACTTGCCAATTTCAGGAATCCTAGAAATTCAACAGTTAAGGGAATGAAAAGACCTTAAACGAGTTTCCTATTAATCATTGATATCTATCGAATCCTTAGGGATAGAGAGTTGGTTTTCACTTCAAAATGTTGCTTTCATAAATACTCACAAAGCGGTTTTAGGAATTTTCGAAATTCAACCTCGAAGCAGTAAAAAGGGGGATAAAATGTTTTTTTTTTTTTTTTTTTTTTTTTTCATGAATTGTCTATATAGTTGGAACACAATTGACTATCGTCGTTAAATTACTTCACTTGGTTACGTATACAAATGACAAACAAAGAACTCCAAGGTGTTTCGAAATTTTGTAATTAAGAGGGTGAAAATATGTCAAATGTGTTCTAGATTATTCTTCCATAGCTATAAAACCAATCGAGATATGGAAGTGCTCTTGCTTTAGATTTATATTTATTTAAATGTCTAAAATTTCACCTAAATATATTTTTCGAATTTTGCCCCAAAGAGATTAAAAAAAGAGTAAAATGTGTATTCGATTCACAAAAAATATATATCGACTCCATTGATAATCTATATAGCGACGAAATTTTTGTTTAAGAATAATGTTTACTCCAATACATGAAAAGTAATTTCACGAATTTTCGAAATTCCCGCTCTTAAGGAGGTGAAAAGGATTAAATGTGTTTTCAATAAAGCGTCGATATATTTCGAACCAAGCAAGCAATTGTAGTGTTAAATGTAATTAAGGTGTTTTTCGAAATTCAATCTCTCAGAATATATCTTGAACCCAGCTGGCTGTTGTCGTGTTTTTCAAGTCCAAGAAATGTTAGTTAAATAGTATCAAATGTGATTCAAGTGTTTTTCGAAATTCAATCTCTTAGGAGGTGAAAAGACCTGTAATGTTTTTTAGATCAATCCTCGATAAATAAATAAATAAATAAATATATATATATATATATATATGTGTGTGTGTGTGTGTGTGTGTGTGTGTGAATATATATCGATCCCACCGAATTATTCAGTTTAATTTTGCTTCAGGATGATGATTATTCAAGTGGCGGCAAAAAAAGAATTAAAGATTTTTCAAAATGCGAACTCTTAGTAATGCACAGGAGCTATAAGTGTTTTTTTTTTTTTATAATGAGTGATCGCTTTTTCTTCGACTGAAAGGTCTACCGTTGTGATTTTCACTTCAATTGGATACTTGTTCAAATATTTAAGATGTAAAATGAAGATTTTTCGTAATTCGGCACCTAAAGGGGTGAAAAGGCATACAATTAGTTTTCTATCTGTGAACGATATGTTTATAACCAGTAACGATATTGAGGTGTTTGTTCTCGTTAGAAAGATGCTTACATGTGAACCTAAAAATTATGAAAATTTTTATTTTTTAAGGTAGCTTTTTAGGCTAAGAAGATTTTTTTTTTTAACTTTCATGGCAGACGACACGAAAATAAGTACGGCCAGCGACAAATTCATTACGCAGGAGTTTCATTCTACAGTTCTATCAAGACGTGTTGTACAAGCTCTATGTGCTGTCGAAATTAATATTTAATTTTAAAAATTTGCTTCAATGATAAATGTTGACTTTGCGTGGCGCTGTTGTTTGGAGCTCGGATCTATTGTTCGAAAGGTTCTGGGATCAATTTCCTTTAAATAATACGCAAACGTGCTAGTCTGACACACAAAAACTGCAAGGAAGATGGAATTAGTGCAATCAGGATGAAGTCGTTCAAAGCGGCAAACTGGATTATGCGGTCCACTATCTACTGAATTTCCTCAACATTATCACCTCACATGTACTGTTTCACCAACCTCAAGGCTGGGGCACCACATAGGTTTATATTTATGCGAAGTATTATCCCGCCAGAACTTCCTAATGTCACTTAACTCCAAGTGATGATTTTGTAAAACAAATATGTTAATGACGGCACCATCAGCAATGGTCTGTTGTCGGAGGAATCAGTCTTAATACCACGTCAATTACGTATTTCATTCTAAAACTCTCTTACATTAAAGAGACTGTTATTACCTCACAACGTCAACATATAACATATAAACATATAAAGCCCAGACGAACTCACTGTTAGTGGCAGGAACAAACTTAAGACTGCTTTTCGCGTGAACAGATGTAGCTACTTAACCTGCTGCAGTTTTAGCTCAACTAGTAGCTTGGTCATTCTAACACTTGATGACTAAACTACCTATCCGGTGTACAAAGATGTTTTTCAGTTGGCCTCCGGACGGTTTCGGACAGCGACAATTCCAGCCAACAGATAAACATCATCTGAGTGACAAACTCGTCCAATGAATTCCGGCAAGTCAAATAGTTATCTATCCAAAAAACCAGGAAATAAGTAAACGGGTTGGTGGGAGAAGGGGGTTAACATGTTTATTCCACTCACACTTTTTTCCAGGCTTGAGACTGGCAATGTAGTATGTATATTTTGTCTTTAAAGTCAAAACTGCATTGGCGTGTTTAAAAGAAGTGTTTTTTATTTTCTTAATTTTTACTTTTTTTGTATATTATTAACTATTGTTTGCATCCGTATCAACGTGAAAACTCACTGTCAGTGTTGAAATTTTAATCTTTATTTTGTACGTAGGGTATAGTTTTGAGATGTTTCATAAAATCCCCAGTGTTTTCGTACATTTCATGGCTTCTTCGAATTTTTTCATCGCTACTAACGTACAACTTATTCCTTTTCCCCTTATTAGTTAAGCTCCATCCTCGTATACATATTGTTGGCGTTTTCGGCTTTACTTTTCAGGCAAGATATAACGTCTTGTACACCTTTGGGTGTGGTTTACCAATATAGACATTTAATTTACTATTCAAACCCTATACTTCATTATTAGTTCGAAGCAGTCGCTTATTAATAAGTTCATAGCTGCACAGGTTTGACGTAATTTTCAAGCCACTGGTCTATAAAGTGGTCGAAGATCTCTTCTAGTTATGATTTTAAAGGTGCTTCTCCATGCCATCCTTCACATACATATTCAGGTTTTAGGAAAGCCAGAGCTACACACATCCGGATGCTGAGTCTCACTTCTTCGATTTATTTATGCTCATTCGTCAAACCTGTACTTTGTAACTTCCTTCATAGGCACTTCTTCATGTGGAAGAAACAATCATTGATATCAACCAAAGGAAACATTTCATTGAGTGTCGATATGGCCGCTAACTAGAAATTTACGTTTATTGCCAGGGGATTCCATCTTGGAATTCTCTCCACCACCAACCAAAACTGGCGAATGTGTGTTTCTTTCTTCTGGTTTGGAAGCAGAGCAAACTTAACAGGAATTTTGCTTGTTTCTTTTTCATTGCTTCCTATATCGGCATGAATAGCGTAGATATGTGTGTACCGTTTGCTGCAGCTTCTAAATGTACTATCCATGAAGAAGTGGCGTTAAGTTTTGAGACAATATCTTCCCTTGTCACTAGGTAAAGAAATGATTATGTCTTCTCTTCCGTTAACTGCTTAAAGAAGTTATGCCATCGCTCATATTTAAACTACGTTATGATAACACATCATATTACGTTAAGTAGGTTCTACTAATGAAACTTGTGCCTGGTATTTATGTCGGTAAAGAGTCCGCTTGGTTAAAGACGCGTGTGGTAATTCAGTCACGTGCGTGACACGGGAAGTGGAAGTGGGAGGGGGTTATAGTGCGCCAACAAACAAACAACAGATGCACATGCCCGCCCGTACGAATGTTTAAACTTCCCTTTGCTTTGTGAGTCATGGCTGAAATTGTCGCAAATTTTCCCATGTCCGGAATTATCAGTGGCCGAAATTGTCGCACAACATTTTCAATTGAAGTTCATAATGTCTGCTATGAATTACGTACGCGAGCAAAGCCGCGGGCGTACTGCTAACAATTTATAAAATTAACAGTAACTAACAATTTATGTAACTGTATATATAAAAACTAATTTATACAAGAAAAATATACTTTCAGAAATGTTTCAAATAGGTCAATTTTTCTATAAATTTTTCTTACTATACTATTCATTTTCAAACGAACTACACACAATGAAATTAGGATTTAAAATTTGAAATGAGAAGTACCAGTTTAATACATTTACTTTATAACTATTCCAACAAAGTAATTATAAATGTGTTGGAATTTCCTACCTTCTTCCTGGAACAATTATTATGTTAGGAATACAAGATATTACCCACATAGGAATCTGTCAACAATTGTTAGGTAAATTTCATTAATATAATTAATTTTTATTATAACAATTTAGATACTGCGCCTAAAATAAAATTTAGAAGGTACAGAAAAATTGTCACCACGCGAAAACAAAAAATATTTTAGTCACTATTATTTTCCTTTAAAATAAATATTTCATTAAAATGCTTCCGATCAGCTGTCCACCGAACGCACGGCATTGCCCGAATTTAACTACTTCCAGCATTCCAGTTAATGCTTAATGCTGGCAGCATTATTGAAACAAAAAGAAGGATGACAAAAACTACAGATGCACACACACAAAGATATTGTATTATATTGGGTGTAGAAAAGAGATTGTACTACATAAGGTGTACATACGATTGCTAAATGTAACACCGTATAATTTATTTCGCTACGGTCATTATGACGTATTGGAACCTCTGCTTATAAGGATGTACAACAACGTTTTCTCCGTAAATGTGGGGGTTAAATTTGTTTTCAAAAAGTTCTCAGTATCTCTTGATTCTCTACAAACGTTGAAGTTATTGTTTTGATTTATAACTACTTTTGCATAAGTAAATTATATTCAGTTAACTCTTAATTGCACGAAATATCTTAAAATGTGCTTTCGCGGAATGCAAAATACACATTTAAAAGTTCCCCTTAAAGCAAAATAAATGTGGCGATACTCTACATTTCAAAAGACTGCCTGTATTCTCATCCCAATACCTTGCAATTTTTTTCTGGTAGGTTGAAAAGTCTTATAATTAAAGCTTTATTCTATTAGCCAATAATGACGGCCAAAACAAAATGTGTGAAAACTGAGCTGTGAACCTTTCGAAGAAGACGACAGTTAAGTAACAATCGAGAAATATTTACTAAAGAGTTATTATTTCTAAACATGTGGTTTCTTTATGTTTTTAAACCTCTATGTACCATTAAAATCAATATTTCCTGTTTTAAACTAGCTCTTCACCCACAACTTTACCCACGTCCAGTAATTGTAGAATATGAGGAAAAGTACTTTGCCATGGTCTACAGTATTCTTTAAAAAAAAAATGGATGTCAGTGACTGTTATATGCCAAATACTATATTCTCGTAAATTTAAAACTAAAAAGGCTAATTGGAAGGAAAATCATATTATATTTAAAAGTTTATAAATAAATTATTGTTAACATACTTAAGTATTTTTTCGTAAGTGTTAAAATATCAAAATGAAAATGAAATTGTAATATTTATTGTGGTGCGGTTGTTGTAAAGTAAACGTTGCAATATAATTTCATAAATATTGAAAATATTGTTGTTGGGTACACATCAATAAACATATAAATTTGTAGTTACGAAATAAAAATTTAAGTCGGGATTTTTTAAAACTAAAGTGAAAATTAGGTCAAGATCAAATAAATCTCTGGATTTTAATGTGTTTGCAGAAAAATAATTTAAGCCTGGGAACAGCCAGAATTTTCGCGTATTAGAAATAATTCGTATTAAATTCGTTTATTGTATTTTATAATTACAGGTTCTGCAATATTTTATTTTTTATTTTTAAAAGTCAATGCATTGTAATCTCAAACATGTATTTTTGTGTACGATTTAAAATTATTTATGTGGTCTATTAAATGTTCGTGTAATTTAATTTTTTTTTAAATAATGTATTTTAAAACACAAAAATTTGTACTCAGAGAAAGTAAAACCCTATTTTTTTTTTTTGTCAGTAACAATGTACATTTATAAATTTTTCATTCGGAAACTGGTCACCATTGTTCTGTGTTTTAAACCGAATGATAGAGTTTTAACTCTTAATAACATACTTGCCTATTAAGAAGCACTTCACTAACGGATATACAATAAATAACCTATATCCTTCTTCAGAAATTTTGGTTTAATTTAAGTTAAGCCTGTGGGTGTTTTAAATTGAAATATGCATTTCTTTTGTAAATATTGTTCTGAAATATTTTAATTGATAAAACTTTTTGTATCATGTTATGTGGAATTTGTTTATACTACCTATTATTTAATAAATAAAGAATATTGATGCGTTACAATTTTGTCATTAAGTTATTTTTAATTTATATCACGTACATACTCATATAGTTGAAAAATCTTCTTTCTTAATAACTATGTCAGTTTAATTGTTTAATTCTTGCAGACATTGTGAGGTCAGTAGCGACAGTTTTTTAGTTTTGTTTATGTAAATATATATTTTTGTTTGAGTTTCCATATTTAGAGTTGAAACATGACTTTGATTATTTAAACTCAGCTTTATAGGAACATTTTAGTGTGTTCGTAGAGCTCGATGTTTAAGCCAATAGACAAATTAGTCTTTAGTTGGCTATAATTTTTATTCTTTCTAATAATGAGCAGTGTAGTAGTAAACTTTGAAACACAAAACACTTGACCAAAGTCGAAAACTTACAAGCGTCGTTAGATTGGAAGCCATAAGTCCCCTTATATTAAATTTCACAACTAAGTAACATACAGTATGCAAGAGAAAGTCGTACATTCCTACAATGCAAAAGTACTTATATTATGTTGTTTTTCGTTAAGCCTGGAAGGATTTAATTAGGAATCTAGAAATTTGAAGTTAGGTGTTTCCACTCGATTCTTGAGACTGGTTGAATTTTAAAGATTGTTATATGACATTGTAGGCCAATCTGTCGGTAATTACGACTGGTTTAAGAAAATCAGATGAACTGGTTAAATCTAGAGAAGTGCACGAAATGCATACAATTTATAACAGAAAACTACGGATCACGGATAAAAGCATGGGTTTTCGATGACTCGCAAAGTTTTATTTAAAAAATTATAACTTTCAATTAAAATATCACAACATTAACAGTTTAACATCATAAACAACCAAGGAAAATTTTTTTTGTTTGGTTACAAATTAAATTACCTGTAAATGCGTTGCGATGTTTGAAGAAGTTCTTTAATATGTTTTAATCAGTTTGAAACTTTTTTGGTAATTTTTATAAATTTGTGCACTTTAATATATTAGATTTTTGTTATATTACTACTCTTATTAATAGGGAAATCTTCCAATGTTACTACGCTAGGCAACATATGCTATATTAAACCAATGTACGTTTGATTTTATCCCAATTATAAAACTCTACTTGCGAATGGCAAACGTAAAGCAAATTATTTCCTTTGAAAATTAATGTTGCTATTTTTGCAACTTTGATTTAACCATGGAGGTTCAACTGAACTAATATTTTCTTATGTAAAATATAACTAATATACCAGGAGAACCGTGAACTCATGAAATCTGATCAGGTGGGGTATCATACTGTGTTAAAAAATAATCCTCAACATAACCTAAATATCCGTTCCCTTATAGTTTCTCGTCAATATGAAGTGTTTCTTATTATTCAATTAATGCAAACTATACAGTAATATTAAAGAATTCTGACAGATTGTGACAGTAAACCATAATAAAAAAAATTAGATTTATGTCGAAAATTTTTCTGCATAAAATGATGTAAGATGTGACACATATTGATTTAAATAATTGTGTTCAGTGCTAAAACTACAAGTGTACTATTATTTTTTATAAAATGTTTATCATAAATATAACTAAATTTATGCATGTTACTAAGGATTTGCTTCGATATTACTAATAATAAAGTAATTAATACCGGAATGTAATTTACAGGCTTAAAAAAACAAATTGAACTCAGCTGACAAACGTGTGACGTAAAACTCTGAAATATCATAATCATTACTACTTATAAAATGTACTGATACATAACTAACAGAATTATTTAAATTTTTACTTCACTCTCCGTACAGTTTGTGCAAACAATGTTCTATAACACTATATACGATTAAAAAATAACATTATGTCCGAAAATAATATGGTTTTGTTGCTACGTAGGTACTTTACTTACCGGTTGCTCACTCAAGTTCGCATCTGCTTATACCACAACTGTGGACAAAACTGTACTCTGTGTATGCGAGTATCTTCTTATCAGTATCTTACGAGACTAGATTATATAATGTTTGAACGAGTAAGGTTACAGCAATACTGCCGTACACGCAGCATATGTAACTTTTCCTTACTGTCCATTACATCTCGCCAATAGCGATGTTGTTACCTGTATTCACAAGGACAGGTATAATGGGAGAGGAATCGACTAGGGCATATCCCATTGTCCACTTGTAGTGATTTCCGTAAATAATGGAAAAACTAAATCAACAAAATTCGTGCTGCGAACCGAACCCAAGGTCATTTACTTTGCTAGTACATACTTGGCCTTCATCTGCAGATATTATATGCCGGAATGTATTACTGAAGAGCAGTTGAACAATCCCAAATTAGTGAGATAGTAGAAGAAACAGTTATTGCCTTTAACTGCAAACATATTAATTAAATTTTATTTTTAATCTTATATATAAGAGTTACAGAAATTAAGAGATTGAAGTACGAATTAAGAGGGCGTGGTACATAATTTAACGCTAAAAGCATTAAACTATAACAGTAGGTTTCTTAATGCCAATTTGCTAAAGTTAAACAATAGCAATCGTAGACGATAGATTTAGCCAACGTTTTAAATAAAATTGTTTTAAGTGTTACGCACTTCTGAGGCACAATCTCTGGCGCCGGAACCTTGTGCATTTAACTGCGGTGCAAGAGATAACGCGTAACGAATTAGTAATTCTGGATAAAAAAATTTACTCATAATGTTTTCAAATACCATTATTTAGCATTGCAATTTAGTATTTTATCCATATTGGCTTCGAAAAAAGTGATGAAATCAATTGATGTTTTCAGCGTTTATTTATCTACCACGCACTCTTATAGTCTTGAAAAAATTAATTGTTAGTGAAAAAATGATTTAATCCGTGGGATATGTTGTCGTTTTCATAGTAAAGTTGACTTTGTTACACCATCAGAAATATTTCCGAAGCAAAAAAAAAAAAAAAATAAGTAGACGAGTAGAATGTCTGCTCTCCACTATTACAGCCACAAATTTGCATATTTCTGGGTTAGTGACGAAAAAAATATATTATGCTAGCGTATATAATGGGCACCAAAATTTAAATTTCCCATTCGTATAAACATTATCCCCTGTCAAAGATGTTTATAAATTGTACACATGAATTTTATGAGGTGCAACGAGCCACGGCACTAACATATCCGCAAGACTTTCAAACACAAGCTTTATTTATGATAATTCCTAGTTACGTACATCTAGGTTCAACCTCTGAAAGGGAGTTCAGCTGGGAAAAATCATAATTGTACATTTGCATGAAATAGGTTTAATTTTGTAGACATAACTTGAGAGTACATTTTCCGCTTACCAAAAAAAAAACTCAGCAAGTTTTCTCGTAATGGCATTTAAAAGTAAAAATTTGCATATTTTCACTTCGCACAAAACTTTAAAATCAGTAAACATAGTGAAAAAGAAAAAATATCATATCACAACTACAATATGTTACTGAAAATGTTATGCAATATTGCAATAGGATTTTATATACTTCAAGCAGTAGCGCAGGACGTGTACTTGCAATGTGAATTATTTAATTTCACACTGTATATTGGTTATCAAGTTTTTAATTGAGTAAAATACGCAAATTTAGACTTTTAAATGCTGTTATTTGTAAACTAACTACGAAAATTTTTTTCTAAGAGGAAAACGTACTCCTAAGTAACGTTTATAAAACTAACAATGTTTCATACAAATACAAAATTGTAATTTTTCCCTACTTGAACACCCTTAACTTCTTGGCAAGCCGTACGTTTGCTTCCTTGTCCAGACCAATCTCCGATCTCAAGTAAATCGATAATATGTGTGATTCTGGTATAATACGCTATATTCCCTACGAAATTGTTATGTACTATAACATTGTGTGACAAAAAATTGTCCACGACACACAAACATATTACTAAGCACTTCTAATTAATGCCATGAATGATTTAGTAGTGTATCGCCATATGGATCTCCAACTACTTACTGATAGTCCTAAATCAGTGATTATGACCTGTATACGTGTAAAGATTAAACAATTGGCAATCTGTGCAAATTTAGTAATTTTCCGAGAAATTGCTAACGGCGAGAAGTAAGCTTAAAATCAATTTTTTATTTTCGCTGTGGTATGCAATTAATTTAGCAAAACGTACTTTTCGTTACCTAAATATTTAGTTTAGTTGGCAAAATATAAAAAAAATTTAAATTGTGCTATTTTAAATTTTTTGTAGGAAAATATAGAATATGTATTTTTCCGGGAAATAAGAGCTTGCAACTGAAAAGGTTTCAACCAGGGTCGTAGAAGAACAGGTCTGGACACTCATCTGGAAACTGGACCCCCTTGTTGTTTGGCTGCAGTTCATTGAGTTACAGATAATGTTGTGTTTTATTGGCGCTGCAGTTACGGTTGGTCGGACTCAAACTCCGCCCACTTCCCTCCCACTAAGATAAACAATTTATTAAAACGTATTTTTGTCAATTTATGAAATACTTCCTTCGCTCAAATATTGAAGAAAAGACTCCAGCAGTCTTGATTTACTTTATAAATTTAACAATGGAAAAAAGAGCGCGGAGTTTGAGACCGACCACCCGGATTACAGCGCCAAAAAGTACAATATTCTCGGTAACTTGATGAACTACAGGCAAACAACAAGGGGTCAAGAAAAATACATTGGTAGATAGGCGAGTATCCAGACCTGTTCTCCTACGACCGTGGTTTCAACATTACCCTAAAAATATACCTGTTATTGTCCATCTTAATTTTAATGTAAACCTTTGCATTTATTTATGTTTACCTTATCTGAAGTAAACAATTCAGCAAAAGGAAGTTTATTAACATCTAATATTAAGAGGTTGACGTAAAATTTTGACATTAAGTGTCATAACTTTTATATGATTTTACTGATTATTTAATCATCTTTTTCCAAATGTATGTTTGTTTCATTTTGCGTGTTTCAGGAACAATTCGTCACTATTCCTCCCATGCTTTGTCTCGTTTTGTATAAAATTTTATTTTAGTCGATGGCACGCGGATTTGATTATTAAGATATCATTTTTACAAGTACTTACAATAAATTTCTTCAGCAAGCAAGTGGTGGAATCCACAGTACAGCGATTCTATTTTTTAGAAAAGCACTATGAAATAATTTTGTACTGTCATTAATATTTTTGTTCAGATTCTAAGTTATTTATTTTTGTATGTACAACACAATACACTGTTATTTCTACTTTCCCCATATTTAACACTATATCCTACTGTACTTATATTCCCATTGGTTCTATACGAATGTAATTCATTCTTACTCTTCCCGTACTTTTTCATGAATATTACACAATTATCAGCACGTACCTCAAGTAGAGTAAAATAAATTAGTTTTACTGAAATGCTGACGTAAAGATAGTAATTCTGTTAAGGTAGTGAACTCATTCAACACTTTGTCTACAAATAATGACCACAAAAGTTTAGTGCATGTGTTAATTAGAGACAATAAAAACTGGAACCAAAATCTTCTCTTAAGAATTTTTTTTGTCTCTTGTTAACTTTTTAAATATGAATAAGATAATAATTAGAAATCTCTGGTCAGATATAAAAACAATTATTTGTATAAATATAAGATATATTTGTAAACAGTATGTAATTGTATATAATTCTACCAAGATTTTAAAAATTAATATACAATTTACACGTAAATATTTATCATGAGGCAATTACATCATACTAACCTTATCCAAAATTAAAAAAAAAGATACGTATGTATGTATTATCGACGTTTAATAGTAAAATACAATTGGAGTGTAGTTACGGTACCCGAGGACAAGGCAACACACACGTAACCAATTTGGCAGACTCCTTACCTGAGTGTCAGCCAACTTCCAGCAAGTGTCAAATAAGTCACGGGCCAGTTACGAAAGTGGCACGAACTTAAAGTTGCTTGAATTCTAGCTTGGGGCCAAAAGAAAACGCGAATTTATCGGGTCTCTACATATACTTAGTGCTGAGGAATATCATTAAATAAAGCGCTACAATGGAGAAACTACTGGTGGTTGAAAGATGGAGGAAACATGAGCACACAGAGAAAACAGTCTGTTAGCGACCGCGTCCGTCACGTTTCCCAGATGTCAAAAATAATGAATTCACCCCACCGGGAATCGAACCCGGACCACTAAACTGCAGCGGCCACTAACACATAAAATGAAATGCCATAACCAATTTAGTAATTGAGATAGTGGAAACAGTTGACTTACTATCTATATATTACAAAAGATTTACGTAAAAAAGGCCTAGAAGTGAAGGAATTTTTGTCAGCACTTAACATCTAGGTCTTTAGCGCTGAGAGGGGTGGCAAGATGTACGAAGCAGCTCCGGAATGAAGGAGCGCGAAGGAAACCGGAGATCCCCGAAAAAACCCGCTGACCAGCGGCATCATCCGGCCCAATTCCGACACTCAAAAATCCGGAGACTGGCCCCACCGGTAATCGAATCGAACCCGAATCACCTTGGTGGGATGCGAATGTTGTAGCCTTTGTGCCAACCACTGCTTTTAAACAGTTTTAAATTATTTGTATCGTGTTCCGTATTGTTCCGGCAAGAGGACTCGAGTTTATTCTTAGTGCGCCGCCGTGAAGGTAAGTTAAGGTAAGTGGACTTAACGTCTCGTCGACTGCGAGGTCATCACAGAAAGCGACTTACAACTTGGTACAATGGCAGCAGCTGGGAGAGGAGTCGGGCATAGCCTTTGCGAAGGAACCATCGAAGCATTCGCCTGGGGCGATTTCGGGAAACCATGGAAAGGCCGGAGCCGGGGATAGGACCCAGGTCCTTCCGAATGCCAGTCCAACGTGTTATCGCTGCGCCACATCACTCGGTTGCAGCGTTGAATTTCACCTCTATATCTAGGGCAAGTTGCTGAACATGGGTGGCTGAAGCATGTCTGCAGACAAGTGTCTCGAAGACATTAATACTTGTTCCAACATGCTTCCGCTAGTAAGCGCGATAAACCGGGACAAGCTAACAACACACCATGAGTACTTGAGAGCATAAAATGCGTAGATGAGCTGCCTGTGGTCACGTGACCACAAGAACATCATGATTCTGCCCGAGATCCCATCGTGCTTGACACTAGGTCAGAGATGCCAAACACTTTAGATTACTCTTGCCAAATATGAAATAAAAGCACCTCTGTAAGTAATCTTTTATGCGAAATAATAATAGTGTTATGCAATTATATTTTTCAAAATTTTGTATAGGTGATTTCTAATTTAAATTAAATTATATTAATTAGAAAACAATAACCCTTAGCGATGAGGAATCAATTTTAAAACGTAATAGAAAGCAAGTAATATGTACCCGTTCGAGTATGTATATAAGCATGAGTGGCATCATATTTACTTCCCGTTCGGTATCCTATGGCATTTTTGGAATAAATTTTGCTTCTGTGTGTACGGTAGGTCTACAAGAACTACGTGGCAAGTAATCCACTGACGTGATGTGAGATAGGCGCTATCTTATCGGCACGCCCACAGTCGCTGCTATTCTGACTTATCTTAAATGTTTGACCTTTAAGTTGTTTGCTGTAATGATACGACGCTTCGCATTAGCAAGAAGTTGTCTTACCTCTTCACACAAAGTTGTAGGCAGGCTCTTTACTGCTAGTACTTCTGTATTTTAATATACTATTTTTAATAATTTTCTAGCATCCCAGACTTTTTAATGCAATTCAATGTCTACTTTACATTCAATATACTTGCACTAAAATTCTACACTGTACACAAGTTTAATCAGTAAACTCAATGCTACTTAATTTCAGTAGCACACTAAATATACTGAACGTGTCTTAGTGAACTGGTGAGCAAGGTTGCCGAAGTTGGTAATATATATAGAAATGGTTCTATTGCTGAAGGCCACGCTGAGGTTTCCTCACACTTCAGCTGCTTCATAAAAAAATCCTGTTGTAACTGTAATTAATAATATTTTTATAACAGTAATAAAAATACATTCAGGACAGTCTTTTGACACAAATTATAAGCAGCACGGAAGGTAAAAATTGGAACATTAAATTGCCATTAATGCTCGTATGTCAATACTTCTTCAGTTACCGAAGACAGCATTAGAGAAAATTACAGCAAAGTTAGTTCTGTAGTTCTAAAACATACAATAGCAGATGGTCTCTCTGTGTGTGAAACAATTCCTTCAATATTTGACAACGTGTGAAAAGTGTTGTTATGTGTTAAGGAAATTGAACTAAATGCTATTATTTTTGCAAATTGTGAGTTCCAATAATACAGCACTTGTATCTTATTTTATTATGAAAATGTTAAACTGTGCAAAACTACTAATAACGGTGCTTGAAATACTTTCAATAATGATTTTTCCAACTGTCGGTTAGTATTTAAGTAACATGTTAGTCGAACGAAAATCTTGTATTACATTCCCTACGAAATATATTTTTGAAAGAATTCCACATATTTTTAATTTATCAGGGTAGCAACATTCTTTGAATTTGGTTCTTGTAGTACGTGTGTAACACTCTATAAAAATATATAATTTAATTGTAGTAGTCTTGTTAATCATACAAGTTTAATTAGCTGAAAATACAACCAAAATACAGCGAAGTAAAAAAACTCTCCTTCATTAGGATTAATAACTTCTTCCTAAAGATCATTATTGATTTATCTGACACATAAACACTCTACATATGCAGAACTGACACAATTTTTTAAGGTGATACATTTCGGTCAAGTCACAGAATACCATCTGGGATCTATACGCAGAGATGGTAAAAGATTGCAGATGTCCTTGGCATAACAGGAACGATTTCTATACGATTAAATTTATGTTATTGAAAAGTACTTTAACCACCAGTAGGTCCAATTGTGACAGTTGTGAAGCGTTGTGTTACTTGTGTGAAATTTGAATTTTAAGCATTCAGGTACTGGAGACATCCAAAATTACTTACAACATACTAAACGCATCAAAATATTTTCTTGTTACGTAATACTCCATGGAAATTTCTCCGCTACTAATTCGGAAACCTCTTCTCGTGAACGTAACATGTTTTAATGCATAACATAAAGTGCCTACAAAATGTGTATCAGCAGTTTCAAGGAGAGTTTTCGAAAGCTGCACCGTTAATTCTTCCCAAGCACGAATAAGCTGACATCAACACTCAAGACAAGAACAAAAGGATCCCCCACTAACTTGTATGCAGTGGATGTCGTCTGATTTCATGAGGTTATAACACTATCCGACAGCTCAATCAGTTGGCGGTTGCACATGTCTCTGCGCTTACTACAGTTAAACGTTTGAGTCTATAGGGTGATAATTCATTTAAACTGTATGGAAATAAAGAAACCGAATATGGCCTTGGATACATGCATAAACGAAATTATAATATATATTTCAAAAATGTTCCTAAATGTATAAAATTAAAAAAATATATTAAATGACACTGACATTGCTAGGAAATTATTACCATTAAAACATATGCACTGACAGAATTTCCGTAGGCTTTCATTGCAAGTAAAAAACAAGTACAACAATTTCTATTAACTCATGTCTTTGCAAGCTAATGTTAATTTAATATACAATAAAGAAAATAATTTCATATAACTAAAAAGAAACGTCAGTATCGTTGTGTTCTACAACTATCATGGCAACAGCTAAAACTGGCTATGCGTTTTGCCCGTATCAAATCTTGTGTTTTGTTGTGAACATTTGCTCACTCGTCAATGTTTTTCGAGATGGTGAATGCTCGTGAATATAATTCAGTTTATGCTACATCCCTTTTGTAATTATAATTCGAAGATTACAGTTAAATAATCAAGCGGAAGCATGAACGGCTGTCAAATTTACCGAATAACTTTACCTTAAGTAGGAATTCATCACATACATAATTCAATACACTTGGAAAATGGTCAGCATAGCAGAATAGTTGGAAAGAGTTGTGTCTTTGATAACCGTGGTCTGTTTTGTGTTGTTGTGCATCTGAGTCGTACATATAATGGAAATACAAATAACCCATTTGAATAAGCTTTTCCCATACTGTTATGAGAATCCTGATCCAGTTGTTGAGCCTATATTTTTTGCTAGACGAGGTTAACGAACTAGTAGATAACTATTTATGTAATCACAAAAGTATTCCTGAAAGTATGGGTTAGTATACCGAAAAAAAAGTCAAATAAATAAGGCATACCGATATCCTCCCGGTTACGTAATTTACCCCCATTTCATAAACGTACAATATTAAGCACTGTCTCACTTTGTAACTTATCAGTAGCAAAATATAATTCATTCAGTTAAACAACATCGCTTAAAGTAAATTATTATAACAGGAAACACAGACTTAAGTTACAGCACAAAATTCACCTTAGTTAAAATACTTTGTGTTATGCTAATATTAGTATGCCTTAACGTCTATGCTTCAGTTCAGTTAATAGAAAGGTAAATCACCAAAATTGTGATAAACAACACGTTTGTTTCTAATTCATTTTAAACTGTTGTTGAGAAACTGATGGAAATTTGGATATATATCGTAATTTTTCTCTAATAAAATACTATAATTTGGCATCCCTGACTCGACTCCATCCTGCAGTGGTAGAATTAGTAAAATTGTGCTTGAAAACATTTCCACAGTACAAAAAAGTAACCAGTTTTCATTCGTCCCTAGGTAAACATTATCGATTAGCTTGTATTATAGCTGCTACCTTCCTTTCTTCAAACATATTTGTTTGGTGCAATGATGAATGAATTATCAATGTACACTGGCAGTCACTTAGAGAGATGTTGCGGTAGTGAAACGCTTGATTTACGTTGAAAAGGACGAAGTTTCTGTTCCAGTTCTAGTCTTAAAGATTTCAGTATTTTAGTCACACCAAAAAAAAAAAAAAAAACAATAAAATGGTACTTAACACAGGGCATGGACAGGGTGTGGAAGTTACTCTCTGGCTGAAACTCTGGTACAGTATGCAATGGTTGGCCTCCGTAGCATAGTCTGTTGGGCGCCGGTGTACGGAACGAGAGGTCCTGGGTTCAAATCTCGGGTCGAGTGTGATTGTCTTACTCATACATTTACTACTTAGTCCTGTTTAGCGTACCGATTGAAATCGACTCTGCTTGCTTTAGAATATTAGTACATTTTCTCTCTAGTAAATAAAAAATTTTTATTTAATCTTACGTCTTTAATGTATGACAGAAAACTTGTTAAGATTTGTATTGTACGTAACATGAACATTTTCATATTTAATTAGAAAAAAATAGTTCAAATGCATTACATATACTTAATTTTTGATAAACCTATTTAAGTTTAAGTATATGTTTATTTAGCATTTTATAGACTATTGAATTATTTAAAAATCTACGTTTTATCATAAGAAGAACTAAAGTTAAAGAATATTAAAACTCTGCATATTTTTATGAACTTATAGAAAAGCCTTCATCGAATCGAAAAATTTTATTTTTAGGAAAACTTGCACATGAGAAAGTATTGCTTTATAAAATGTCTCACTCTAACAAACATAAGTAACAATTTGTTGCACACGAGCGTTGACGATTATCGGTTGTGATGAAAATACTTTACGTTTTCTAAATTTAATCAATCATTGAATAGTTTACAAGTTACGCAATATATTTCTAAATCGCTACTTCTACACAATTATAATCATAAGAATAAAATCACACTATGTTTTGCAGGTATAACATATTCAAGACTTCTGTATAAGGTAGTTTATTAGTATTTAAAACAAACAAAATTTCATTTAATACATTGCAAGAAAGTTGCTGAAATTTGTTTTGATTTTTAAGGCAGTAGTATATAAAAAGTATTAGAAAGGCATGGGTCCAACCTGTTTGCTAAAACGGTTACTTACAATACGCAAAATTTGATAACTCAATAAAGGAATTTTTTTAAACTTTGAAAGCAACGTTATTTGCAAAAGATATTATGTCCGATTGCATATAACAATTATACATTATCTAAAGTTCAGTAATATGATACAGATTATAATTGATTGTCAGACAATCCTGCAAAATATTTTGTTATTTTCAACAAAAAACCTTTGACCTGTTACGATAGCTTTCATTTTTTTGAAACGTAAACCAATATATTAGCATATTAGGAGTTCGTTAATACCTCACCCACTTTTGAGGCGAATGTGTGTGAACAGTTTGAGTTTGGGAGTGATAAGGATCTGATGACTTCTTACCGCAGGTCGAGACGTTTTGTAAATGCAAAAAAAATCATTACACTATTTCATAAGTGTAATCAAAAGACGTAATGCTTTATCCTTAAAATCATTTTTTTAAAATGTAATTGAAGCTTGTATTGTTAAAATACAGTAGTATAAACTTATGTTGGTAAATGAATGCAACATTTCTGGTTCCCAAAAAATGTAGAAATATTTTCTTTTGGATACCAGCAATTATAACATTATCAAAAATGAATAAAATGAAATAAATAACTTAAAATACACTACACCATTATTTACTAATAAGTTTGCTTCAGAAGACGATAACTACAGTTTAAATTTGACTTGTAAAATATTTGGTTGTCATATTATACTTAAATTTCGTAAAATCCAAGAAGGATTCTGTAATTACAATTTTAATAAACATTTACTTTCAACAATATTTCAACATTCATGAATTAATTCTATCAATTAGTCAAAAAATATTCTTTTAAAATCAAATAATCAGAAAGAATATGTTTTATTAATTTTTTTACACTTATAAAAATGCATTCGTGATTAGAAATACTTTCGCGTAGTGTTGGTTCCAGACTTAAGAAAATATGCCTTTTTTTCAAATATAGAGCATAGATACCAATTAAATAATTCAGTATACAAATGTTCCAGATGCAATGGAAATAATATTATAATGAAAATATTTTTGTCATTCAAAGCTATATAATGGAAGCTTTTGAAAAATGTTGAACAATTTTATGCTATTACCTAGTTACTGAAACAAACCATTCAAACGTACTAGTTTGCATAAGCCTTTTCTGTTTTGTTCCTTCAATCAATGTAGCCAACCCTTCTGCGCCAAGATACTTACTGCAGTAGATACTCGCTTAGTGTAATTTTCATTCAAATCTAATTCATCAAATTTAGGGCCATCAGTGAATTTCTGAGCTTGTTCTTTTGTAAGTGTAATAGGCTTTAACATGAACATGATTAATGGTAGGTAGCGGCTAGCATTTTTACGAAATTCATCAAGAAATTTGTCGAAGGAAAAATCTCTTGTCTCACATCCTAACTTCTCTAACCATTCCGTGAAGCAATCATGATACAACTTCAAAAGTTCGTCAAATTTATCCTCAACAATACCAATATTCATGCTGGTAAACAGAAATAGAAGAATGTCATATATGGGAGAGTTATACGAATGAGTTTGGAAATCAACAATTTTGAAATCAATCGGATCACGACTTGTTTCGTCACTGTATTTAAACATCATGTTGTTGGTCCAGAAGTCATGGTGCAATATGGTAGCGAACGGTTCTTCCGGTGTCGAGAAACGGTCGCTGAAACTATCCTCAACTCTTTCCTTGAACAATCTTCTTATCGTATCGATGTGTTTTTCGCAAACAGGAATCTTCTTCAGCTTTTCAATGAAAATAACATGGCCCCTTTCTTCCTCTTCCTTAGTCTTTGGAGCGATCTTAAACGGCTTTAATGCAGGAAGGATCTTGTCCTTGAAGACCTGATTCTTCTTCAACTTGATGGCGATCGCCGTGGCGTGGAAGCGGGCGAGGTTCTTCAGCGCGAACTCGGCGTGTTTGAGGTCGACTCCTGAGGCACGCTCCCCCGTCCTGTAACCTTGCACCTTCAAGTTCTCCAGCAACAATACCGAGTCCTTGTCGGCAGGCTGACCCACGTCTTCGCCGGTCAGAGAAAGCCGTGCTCCTGGACACTCGCATATCACGCGCAGCCTCTCCGAGCTGGGGATACCGGCCTCCTCCTGGATCTTCTCGAACTCGGGTCGTATCGACACGTAGGTGTCTATCTCCTTGCGCATCGATAGCGGGCTCTGGAACAACTTCTGCGCGAACTCGTTCCTCGGGAACATCTTGGCGACCAGCGCCAGCTTCTCTCCCGACTCTAAGACGACGTCCACGGCGTACATGACGCTCCCGTAGTTGTCTCCGGCCGCCGTGAGGTTCTTCAGTTCGACCAGGGCAACCCGCTTGCCCAGGAGTCCCTCGAGGTCCTCTTTCGTCAGAGCTGGCTTCTCCTCTGATGACGCACCTGTTGAAACAAACCAAATCTCTCATTTTTACTGTAGTTAGCTGCTACCTACCCTCTAATTTTTCTTTCATGTCAGTGAATTAAGATAAAATAATTATTTTCGTTTGTATTTCTACTCACTGGATACCCACAAATCGAATTAAGTCTAGGAAAATTACATTACAATTTTTTTCTACTTTACCATATAATTTATTTGATATCTTCAGTAGTTGACATTTCTCCTGCAGTTTAATTACACCAGTGCAATATTTCCAGTACGAGATGGAAAAAGCAAAACAATTTTTTTAACACACAACTGTAGTTGAACACGTACTTACTTGGTTTACATGTTTTAAGGTGACAATCTCACATAAAATATTTGACCTTAACAGTTACGAAATATACTTAGACATTAGTCCAATATTGAATAAAATAATACTTCATGAAACTTCAGGACACGTGTTATTTTGAGAAAGATCTTCAAGCCCAATATAGAAAAAAAAAAGTAAAAAAAAATGCTTCATAGATACAGAGGAAATAGGATTTTTTCGTTTCTAATATTTAAGCCCTACAACTGAAGAAAATACCATTTAAAAATCAAATTTTAAAGTGCACATGCATAACTGAATCAAACTACGCATACACATTCCAAGTACTTATTTTTATTTTATCATTTTAACATGTAGCGTCTAATCAATATAACAAATCTAAAAATTTCGTACAAATGTAAGTTTTAAAATTAGTTTTATGATTCGGAATTTAATGAGAACAAAATTACTGAAGTGAATTAAAGGAAAACGTATTTTGTAGCTATAATATTCTCGGTAGGTGAGGTGGGTTTGCGTATTAAATATTTTCTGCCTTTTATATTAACCTTCTTATAATTAACGTAAATTTACGCGTAAAGTATGTACACACTTAACTATCCTACTGTTTGCCACAACGCTTACGCGTAAAATATATACACACTTACCTTTCCTACTGTTTACTACAACACTACGCGTAAAGTATATATACACTTAACTGTGCTACTGTTTACCACAATACTTACGCGTAAAGTTTATACACACTTAACTTTGATACCGTTTACCACGATACTTCCTAAATTATGATTTTCTGCGGCGTAAAACTATCAAGTATAATTTTACAGAGAAATAGAGTTTATTCTGAAGGGTTTGTAAAGTATTTCAAAAAGTAATAAAAATTTTAAGCAAATATATTTTACGATTAAGGTATGCTCACACAACTTTACTTCTGAACATACACAGCTTCGTACAAGTTAATCACATGATACGGTTCAATGTAATTCATTTAAAGACAGCTTAATTTTGAAAGGTTAAACTGCCTTACAATAATACAACACATCAAACACATTTGAATAGGTGTAATCCCCGCCAAAAGTTTTCAAACACCAATTTCTACTCTAAAATACTTTATTTACTGTAAATACCTTATTGTCTTATTTAGAAATAAAAAGGAAACTAAAGTATGCATTTCTTCACGAAAGGATTACAAATAATTGCAAAGAATGGTTGCACTATTAATTTATTTTATACTAATTAAATAAATGTTTTCGTAATTAAAATATGTAATTTATGAGACATAATTTTCGTTGGTACACACAAACGAAGTTCTCAGTAGAAATAACTAACCAATAAAGAGATGCTTCATAGAGAATATTATATGCATTTAATGTAATATGATACAGTTTTCTAATCTGTTCTCAATTACAGGAAACAACTTTCAAGCAAGTCTAAAAAACTAGCCTTAGTTTCTCACAGTTAAAATAAAACACTATTTGCATTTCCCGGCACGACTTACCACTTCTGTTGGATTCTGTAGAAAGCTGATCGTTCGCCATGCTGGATATGGGAGGTAGCTTAATTGTTCACGAGAATGGTTGAGTCCTCCTAAACGAAAGAACAATCAGTTGTTATGTATCAGTTAAATTTCTATTAACATAAGAAACACTCGTAATTAATTACGTCTACAACACAACACGTTAAGCATGTAGTGCTTGAAAATTAGTAAATTTTGCTAAATGTGTTTTCAGTTCATTAACATACGTAAATATCTTTATTTAAAACTCATACGAAATTACGTTTTAGGCTAAGGTTTCGGAGGAAAATAGTTAAAGTAAAATAAATTAATTAAAGTAGTTTTACTATTTATTGGTAGCACAACGCAAATTTTATAAATATATTTTAAAGCAATTTTAATGGCTTTTTCTTTGTAATTTTGATCTATAGTTCAGTAGTTTTAGATTGCATTTCTACGGCTTATGTGTATCACTGTTTCTCACATTAATAAAGTATTCAATGTTCTTTGAAATATTTCCTTCAAACGAAGCACACTCTTGAACAATTAAATAAACTTTGGTGTTTGAAGAACAGCGAAATAAATTCTCTACAGTTGGTTTACAAATGTCATCGGAACAGGACAGCTGAAACTGATTTTGTAGTTATCAACGACCCGTAAGTTCACATTCGATTTAGATAAACTCTGTTTTACATAACTTAAGGCAGCGTTGATTATTCTGTGGGTATTTTTAGTTCGAGCGTTTCATGCATGTAAATGAAATAAGAACATAGTTCTGCCTTTACTGCTAAATTTTAAATAATAAAGTTTTTCTACACGGAACATTTAAACATTGCCCTTGTTGTGTGGTACTAAAGTAGCGAGTTCAAAACGTGGTGATTAGCTTACTGAGTCAAACGTCATTACGATACTCAAGTAGTACAAAATTAATGTAATCTCTTATGACTGAATGTTTGCTAAGTGCCTAAACTTTAAAGTGGTTACTTACAACAAAAATTTGATCTTGACGTGTGACTGTATTACTTTTACAGTAATATACAATGTGCTGTATGAGTTTAAATATACTGTAAGCCGTTGTTTTCTATAGTAAAATTATTCTGAGATAACAATTCCACTGCACGTACTGTAAATTTGGTCCTGAATGGTTACTGACACATAATAAATAATAACAATATAAACCCCAATTACTGTCAAAATCTAATAATTTTATTCCAGGCAAAGTATGATATAACTTATGACATACTTCGCACCCAAAACACGCGTTGTTCAAGCATAGTCGCTCAATTTTCAGCTACGAACTGCATGGCGACTATTGCTTACTGACACACATTTTTTTTCAAACTTCATCGCTTCATGCCCTCTCTTCGACGTGACACGCCCACTACTATAGTAATACGATTCAACACTTACTATTCCTTCTATTACGACACTTCAGAGGCTTCTGTTCCTGTTACAGGATCATATATACCCAACTAACACCACTGCTGAAGTTCAATAATATCAAGTAATTTACACTGAAATGATATGTCACGGGATATGTGCCACAAGTACAACACAAAAATCATTATATTGAATTTCTTACCAAATTAATGAAAATAAACAATTATGACTTGATTTTGCTCAATTATTTATGTCACAGTGGTTTTTGTTCGGTTATTATGACATTAAATAAAGATAAACTTATTATTTAAACACACGTTACTTAGTTTCAGTTAAAGTTTTAACTTTATTGTGTGTCCCCTTAACGCACAAATATTGACCTTTTTTTAATCAATTGCTAACAGAGTGGGGTAAACTCCGTTTGACGATATAATCTGGAACTCAGAACCGTATTCAGAATATGTTTACTAACAGAAAGGCCATTGTAAAATATATTTTTAAAAACATTTTCTTAGGTACTTATTGACATTAAAATCACATTTCTGTAAGAAATAAATAAACACGTACACGTTAACCAACGAGATTCTGCACAGTCTTTAAACAATGAATTGTACTGATAGTACATAAAACCTACACAACTCTCAAGATACAGGTTTATGTAAGCGTTTCTCTAGACAGCGGATTCATCATAGAAAATGTGGTTTGGCCGATTTACGAGTGGTAGTAACGAAACACTCTGTTTTTAGACATAAAACATGGATGGACATTCAAACAGTACTTATACAAAAATCTATTACCATCTTAAATGAAAGTAGCAGTACTTAAGTTGCATAGTTTGGACCGCTTAGAATAATAATTGTATGGAAATTGAAATAAACACTTTTTTATCATAACCCTACGCTGCATGGAGATAAACATTCCATTACAACAGAGTAAGCTACAAATTCATCTGACTGAAAAACAGCGTACAATTAAAACTATGGATACTTCCCCGGCTAAAAGTAGAAGTGTGGAGTGTAGGCAAGTAAATATATAGAAACCAAAATAAATTAGGACTCATCTGTACAAATTTGATCGCCAGAAAATCTGCACTTTGCACATTTCCAAGTTTTAAGTATAACTTTATAAAATAAATATTTCGCTTATTTTGTGACATTTTAAAACAAGTAATGTTTTTCTGAGTTATTTACTGGGATGAAGAGTTAAAGTTACTTATGAATTCGTTTGTTCAAGTACAAGAGCTTTATTTGTGGTATTTTTTATCAAGGAAATTTCTCCTTTATGATATCTATGACATAAACGTACAACATAAATAACCAATACGAAACACATTACACGCAAATACAGTGCATTATAAAAGTCCGAAGTAACTTGTGTAGGATTCAAATGCATGTCAAAATTTTAAAACACCCGATAGAAGCCCCAGAATTTTGTTAAACGTTTGCACTGACTTATAGCATACGTGTAGGTCTGCATGTCTTCTTCGTAGTTTTTTTTTGGCAGCGTGTCTGTGGGCAAACCCGTCTCTGTCTCTCATTTCACTGTTCCGATCAAAATAAGGTCTGTGCTTTGCGTGCGGAAGCCCGATACCCTTAGAGTTAATAATCAATCACTGGCCATTAAGCGGAGTTGCAGATGTCAAAGCAAGGCATCCAAAATTGTTGGTGCAATTATATTTTCACCATAATCTTAGGCCCGTACAAACCGGTTTCTAGAAAATGTTTGGAGTTGTAATGGAGTGTGTGGTTAAGAACGCTACATACCTCAGAGCTCTGGTGGCAACAATGATAGAGAATTGCGCGCTGAGATATGAAAGTCTATAATGTTGCTCCGTATCTGTTTAGCCTTCATATGTCTATGCTGCCACTCACATTTTTTGTTCGTCTCTGTACTGCCCACTGTGCTGTGGGATTTTCTTTAAATACCCAGAAAACTATGAGAATAAAAAAATTTGTAATTCTGAAAAACACTCTATAACATATATTTACTATATTGTTCAAAAACGTACTTCATGCAGCCATATTTATACCTCATACCAATGACGGAAATGCTTTAACTTCGAATGTGGTATAGTGAAAGAGGACTGAAAGCCACCTAATACAATTAAACACGTAAATCCCTTTAGTTTTTTTTATATTGTGGCTCAGAGGCAGCACGCGCCCTAAATATCTCACGGTTACGTAGCAAGAAATATGTTTTCCTGAATTTTGTTTCACCGAAAAATACTTCTTTGGGTTGTAAATACCGAGATATTTTAAAAAGAAAAAAATATATTTAACTACCGTAAATGTAAGAGTATTTGCAGAAAGAATACTTAAAAAAAAGTTAAAAAAGTATTGCTGGGTTACTATATAATTTTAATTCCCCGAATGAATTTACAGTATTTAACACAAATGGTTGAAAATATTAAAATTAAACGTTTCGAATCATTACAGTTTTTCTTGTTCGAGCGATTAGTTTCACATGAAAAAGCTATCCTCAAAATATTTTCATAAAAATTGTTTTATCCGAAGTAATTATTCCTAAAAGCGTTTTCCTTAAAGAATTTTATTTAAGTATTTTTCTTCAAATTTGTTTTACTGAAATCATTTTGTCTAAAACCAAATTGTGTTATAGCCTTTAACATTTCCTAAAGAGCACTTTGTCTAAAGATCAATTTTTGAGGTCAGCACTGGAGGAAGCTATTTACTACCAGGAATAACACGAAATATATGAAAAGTCTCATACAGATAACTACCTGATTGCTCAATTCACATTTAAAATACACAAATATTTCATTTGTAGGATAAATGTTTGTAATGTTTTTATGTGAAGTGGTTCAAACCCTATATTTTTTTAATTAATGCATGATAAAAAACGTTATGCAGTACTTTACTTACTAGAAATGTTTCCACCAGAAAGCTCTTGTACTCAAGATTGTAAGTAAATTTGGTATTATTTACGTTGACCAAACGGAAATATCAAGCGCTCTTTAGTCAAATTTATCCAACGCTAGAATTTACAATAAAATTTTTTAGTGAGAAACCAAAAAAATTAATGTACGCGCAGTAAAAAAAAAAAAAGCCAAACAAATCAATCGCGTTTTATTTTGCGTGAATCTGTTAAGATGTTTTAAGTTGCATTGCAAGCTAAACCCGTTTAATATTCGTTGTTCTTAAAATGAAATACAAAATGCAGTAGTTTTTGTGTTCATTAAAACAAATGCCTCTACATTTTTACATACGTTTATGTGTTCATCTTATACATACAATGATGTGGTGTAGGCAACGATGCCGGGTTTTCTATTTAAAGGCGAAAATGCAGTGTTTCCTTAGTTTGAGAAGTAGTTTAATACGGTGAGATGGTTCTCTAATAGCTGGTTTGGTTCGATAATGGAAAACGCAGTTCCTTACAGCCATGCGTCTCTTTACATGTTGTGAAACTGGTTCATTGTCACGTAAAACCTACCCTAACTATAAATATAAAGTGTACCGCAGCTATCATCTTAATAATTTTCATAATAGCATAACTAACCCGAGGTTCACAGAAGGGAATGTATACTCGCGGGGAAATTTAATACGCTTACAGTGACCGTAATTAATTTTAGTACACATCTAATTTAATATTTTGTGAAATTCAAAATTGATATAGTTATTTTCCGACATCATTGCAATTAATTAAAATGGCACATGTTAAAATACTAACATTTCCAAAATTACAAATATGCTTCGTAAACGCTCAATTTTCATGAAAATCCCATCACGTTTGCAACAAAAAAGGTTAGTATCGGTATAGGTACAGATAACAGCACATATAATCATGTTATAATTATTTAATTAATCATGGATTTACTGAAATAAAGTTTCGTTTTAATTTTTTGTAAACAGCTTTACAACTATTTTCGGTATTATCGAAAAAATAACTTGCAGTACATTTTATATTCAAATTAATTGCTTTTGAATTTCATGAAAAGCTGCCTGTAATACAACCAATATCAACAAAATATTAATTTTAATTTAAAATATTTAAGATACAGTTTTACCTTTTAGTGATACGAATCGCAGTTGTTGCACCATACACTGCCTCACCTTCAAACGCAGACTATATTACGTGCTTCATACATAGCGATAACAGATAAGGACACAAATTTAACGTGACGTAATCCCAAAAGTGATAAGAGTGTTTGTTCTGTCAACTCACGAAATTATATCCATCAGCAGCTATAAATATATATGAACTATACATGATACGAAGTTTTTTTTAGGTATAACAATTAAAAAAAATTTAATCTGAGTGGAACTATAAGAATTTCGGCGTTAAAGTTTTTGGAATATTAAAGAGTTATGTTATGTTAATAATAATCGCGAGTACATTTAAACACATTTTCAAATATTTTACATCAGTAAATCTATAAAATAACGGCATAGTTCTCGTTTTAAAAAAACATATTTCGATATCAGAGCACCAGAGACTCGTAATTGTAATATTTGTGAATACGTAAACTTGGCGTCACTTGACGTTTTCGCAGAGCATTACACATATTCGTTAAACATATGGTTACTTACAAGCATTTAGTGTATATAATTAACCTAGCAGTATTAGGTTTATTTATTTCAATACAAAAACTTTCAATCAATCAACTGTTACTGAAGATCAAAGGATTTAACCGTAAGTTTTTCAGAACAATATTTACAATCAATGTACAGCACGGTAAAAAAAGCTTAAACTACGAAGTAAAACAATAACACAGTTGAATTTATTAATTTTCGTATCGAAATTAATTTTATGGAGCGAAATAAAGTAACTATGAAACAAAAACTAATATATGGAGCAACACGAACCTGTGAATTAACCGAAAATGTGTTTAAATAACATAATGTAAAAAAACAACTTCCGGTAAACAGATAAATTTCTACAAAATGTCATGAAATGTAAATTGTTCTTATTGTGCTTAAATTGATGGCATACGTACGACAATAAATTATCTTGAAATAGAAATTTATATTTTATATTGTCGAAATATAAATTTTGTTGCAATTCCTTGAAGTGGTTCCCAAGATTTGCTACACTGCACTAAATATTTAAATTACGGCAATTTTATAAATAAGCACATTGTAATGTTTTCGCTCTCTAATGGAACTTAACACTCAAGATAAGGGGGGAAACTCAATTAAGAGCATGCAGGATTTCAATGACAATCAACTATTGATATATATTACAATGTATCCAGAGGCAATTAGGTTACGTTAAAAAATTAATAATTTATTTCAATATCAATGACTATCGATCCGTACAACAATAGCAATAGGAAGAGTTTAAAGGAAATCCGAAGAAGAGGTGTATTTACTTACCACTGAATTAACTTGTTAAGCTCAGTGCACGATTTTGAAACCTAGGAGAAGCGGCGCCCACTCTGGCCCTTCTACACCTTGCCGCCTGTGTCGTCGTCGACGACCACGCCCCTCGCAGCTTGGCCCTCTCAGCTCGGAGGACCGTCGTCTTCAGGTGGCGTCGTTTACCGGAATCCCCTCTCTGTTCTGTCGGCCTCACATATATATTAGGCGACGCCGTGACGTCACTCGCTGTGCCCACAGCGGCATGGCTAGCTCAGCCATCGTACTTGTGTTAGACCCAGGGGGTATTGCATGGGTCATAACAACATAATATGTTCGAAATTTTTAAATATCATATCAAATAGCTCAATAATATGTGTGTATCCTGTTTAAATAGTTTTTGTTAAATAATTTAATTTTTTTACGTAGACATGCATACAAATGGCCCCACACTACTGTCATAAACGCACAGATAGAAAAGTGATAGCTTATGGGTAATTGACAATCTTTTATTTGGAGGGTAGGGTACGAAATTTTCATCGGGATCTCGTACATGAACAGCGTGAGAGATGAGGTTCTTTTTAGATACCTATTAAAAGAATAACAGAACAGTTTTCTCTAAATACGACACTAGATGCTATAAAAAGGTATTGTCCGTTTTCCGAAAGAAACCAGCCGTATGAAATCACATTCCTGTCAGTTTATCAACGTTGCAGATTAATTGCATGTGTGTCCAACCCTACCGCGGACATGAAAAGTTTTTAGAACCTATAAACGGTAGTTATTTAAATGTGGTAAGACAACCAATGTACCTATTTGATTCATAGTCATATTAAGATCACTTTATGAAAGAAAATTAGTCTCTATGAGATGATTTACCTCTCTGTGGGTGCACAAACATGTACGTTTATGTTTTTTTTGCGTAAATACCTTCCACCCCCCCCCACCCCCCCGTCAACACCAACTGTCGACACTAGAAGTTAACTCGTAGACCGAAATTTCATATCCGTGGGGTAAAAATGCATTTAACTCGGTTTATGTACAGCTACCAACGGCGTCTGATAGTAGTAATATGTTTCAATGTCAGCGTTTATTTTCAGTTAGTGGTCATTTAAAACATATTTGCATTATGCCGTATCTGAATAACCATAAGGCCGATTAGACCTATTGTTATATCTTGGTACGACATCATCTAAGCTATGAAAGTGGAAAAAATACATTATTGTAAGTTTGTCAAATTGAAAGATTGCTTGATATGTATAAAATTAAACTACTACTCCAATTACAAACAAATTAAAATTTTGACATTTCCTCATTCAAAATTTTAGTTTTGTTCAGTTTAGTTTTGCAGAGCCACTATTTTATGAAATTGAATAGTAAGCTGCGAGAACTGCGGGGCAGATTGTCCCCAAGTGCGTATTTTAACATAGGTGCCACAGTCGCGTAGTGGTTAGAGCACTCTAAAGAGATTCGGGCTCGATTCCCGGCAGGGTCGGTCCCCGATTTTTCCAATGTGGAAATCGTGCTAGACGATGCCGCTGGTCGGCCGTATTTTTGGAGTTTATTATCCAAACATAGAATAAAATAATTTTTTACTGTTGCAGATCGGCAATTTTTCAAGATATCGAATCATGCATCAATACAATTTTTTTTTTGTAATTTTGTTTACCAATACTAGCGGACTGACTGTAACCAAATTATTTATTTTCAAATATTATATTTCTAGTGTAATATCTGTACAGCTTACTGTGGCAATCTCAGAGGATAGCATTACATGTCGGAACTATAACAGATATTAAATTTGGATTTACTTTTACAGCACAGTTTACAAATTAGACCGATAAGATAATGTTACAAAGCTGCCATTTTAGATGATAACACGACACGAATAAATAAAGGTATTTGTAATGTAACGAAAATTACTGAACTTATTTCTGATAAATTCGACACATAATGAAATCTATAAAAACCGACATGTGTCTTTAATATCTTGAAACACTTTTTTTATGGCTTTTATGCTAGTATTCGCTGTCAGCTTAAAATGTTTTCATTACCATATGTCCAATTCTAACTTGGCATGCGGGGAATATTAAAAAGATACTGTTAAAATTAAAATAACCTTCTGGCGGTAATTTGCATAATTTATGTCAACAAAGGAATGCACAGCACTGATTCCTACAGTATGGCATATGTGGCATTTTAACACATTTGTTGTAAGGCGCTGCATATTTATGTCAGAGTGTAATACTATCTTTGTAATTTATATAATTTCAATAGCATTTGTTAGTAAAAAAAATGAATCAGATACCCGCTTACAGTTCACTAGTATTATGTAATCCTCATCTCCCCCAACCAACATCCGACAGTAATTGTATACTTTAGTATGCTAATCCTATGAACATGAACAATTTAATTTAATTAATGGTATCTAACCGAATTAAGCGAAATGTTGCATATCTGAAAAGATATAAAATGTTAAGATGTATTTTAGTTTCAAATAAGGCCAGATATTTCCGTGTAACATTTGTGTGTAATGATAATACAAGTTGTTTTTGACATGCATCATTACAGCTCTGCGTCATCAAAGAAATTTAAGAACGAGACAGGAAATTAAATTAACGAAACATGCCTAATTTTGTTATAGTCAGCACTTACAGAAATAAAAGAATGTTAAATAATCCGAAAAGTAACTTATTCCGACAATAGAAATGAATGAAAATGTAATTGAAATACCAACTACCCATACAGCACAATTTTTTGCAGAAACGTTGCCACAGCGTTGCATAGTTTCATTTTGGTTGTCAATGTTGCAGTAACGTTTCTGAAAGTACCAACGTTTCAGCTTTTAATACGTTGATATTGAGGTTTTTTTTTACGTTGCTACAACGTTGACAATGGTCGCCTACTACCTGGTCAAAAACTCTCCTTTGTGATTTTGTTTTAAATTCTGTTTTAAATAATTTTGAACTACGACTTATGTGTAATTACTATTTTTAACTATAAATTTAATTATTGTTGAGGTCTTCTTAGTGCTAATTTATTTTATTAATTCGTTGAATTGCCGTTTTGACTTGTAATACCTTAATGAAATACTTGCCACCATTATCGCCAGTTTGTCTGGGTTCTTTGCTTGTTGTATTTGCTGTTGCGTGTATTTTTATCTTGTGCTAGTTTGCGGTGTATTCAAGGTATAGTCTTTCTTTATCTCATTTATTAAACTGGTAGGAAATGTTATTGTAATCCTTTGATTTACAACAATTTTTCATGCCAATAGTGATGTAGCGTCCTTGTATACGTGTTTGATGAATGTTATTTGCTGTTTAAATATCGTGCTTGTTTTAAATACGTTAAAAGTCGTTTAGAAATGATAATTATTCTTGTTTCATAGGCACATGTGGGTCTTTATATAGGTATTCTAAATACCAAATCAACGTTGATGCAAATTTCCCAAATAAACGTTTATGCAACATCCCCAAATCGTTTATGCAACATCCCCAAATCGTTTCTGCAACATCCCCTAATCAACGTTGCTGAAACATCCCCAAATTAATGTTGCTGCAACATCCTCAAATCAACGTTGTTGTAACGTTCGCAGATCAACGTTGCTGCATCATTGTTTAGCAACGTTGAATAAAATAGGACATTTTCCTGTTGCAGCAATGTTGCTACAACGTTTTAGTTACTTCATTCAACATTGCTGCTACGTTGAAATTTTTTTGTGTGACGTTGCTGCAACGTTGCTACAAAGTATATGAGCTGTATGGGTAACGAACGAAAACACCAAAGGAAAGAGGAAAGAGACATGTCAGACAATAGTAACGTAGACAAGGTTACGCACACAACATGGTTAGCAACGATACCGTCATAATAACAAGACAAGACATCACAACAATCCGCAGAAGAACGCTCTCATTTCCTTGGACAAAATTGCCGCTTTTCGTTTTCTGTTTTTGGGGCGAACATAGAGGAAATAGGCTCGAAATTTTATTTTTTGTTACAAAATATCAGTTTACTAAATTTGTTTATTTGTTGAAAACAAATTACTATTTAACTAGTTCATATTGCAATGACGCAAATACGAAAAAACTGTAAGACGTAGGCTTAATATGTTTGTAATGGTTTAATGCTTATTTGGTTGAACCCGAGAATAAACTGTAGTTACGTAGGTTTTTTTTAATACGAAGTGAAAAGACCACAAAATCGTTCGAAAGGGGCAGGATATGGTAACCATAGACCCTATTGTATGATAGTGTAAAAGATTTTGTTCAGCACAAAAAATTGATAAGCATATAAGCATAGGTGAATTTGTGAGCAGAAAATGCTCATGGGTTCAAACTGCAGCTAGGATAACCATACGGGTGTTCTCTGAAGCTGAAATCAACAGATGACCCACGTAATGACAACGGCGAATGATAATTAACGCTCTTTGTCCCGAAATAGTACTACTGAATTATCTTACGGTGTCGCAATTCCGCGGCGTCGGTGGCGTCGCAGACAGGCGGTCAGTGGTTGTGGGTAATCAACAAATCACTAAAAAGTGGCGGATTGCGGCAACAGTGGTAGACCAGGAATCCGATGACTTGAAGAGTTAAGTGGGTCTTAACACTTACCCAACACCTTGCAAACTTTTGGATTCAGCAGGGATTGCTCCGCCTCTGGGCATAGCTGGGAGCCAATCAGAGGAGAGGATTTTGACGGCCTGGTGGGGGTGCGGAGAATGGTATAGACGTCGAGATAGCTACCGTGGGGAGTTGGAGTTGGAAAGGAGAGTCGGCGAGTGAGTCTTCTGCTCCTGCGGCGACCGCTCCTAGGGACTTTAGTTTCGAGTCTGGGTGCGACCCTCTGACTAGAGCCCTAACTCCAACGGCGGCTCGAGGGGTGAGTTCCTGTTGGTTTAGGGAAAGAGAGCGATCCCTTACCAATGTCCTATCTCGTCATAGTTATTCACTGTTTCTCTATTCTAATAAACTCTGTTACCTTTCACGTCTAGCTTATTTATCTTCCCCTTCCCGGCTAAACTTTGCAACAATATGATCCCCTGTGGAGTTCGTAACACCTAGACGTTGATACATGTCGATGGTTTGCCACTGTAGGAAACTTATCTGATCCAAACCCAAGATGACTGGTACTTCCAGGTGTTATTTTAGAATGATGCGGCGCAGAAGTTGCCTTTTTCGTTCTATTATAACTTTAGCCAGGAAGGTTAAGATAAGTAAGCCAGAAATAAAGGTAACAGAGTTCATTAGTTAAAGGATACACAAGAAAATTCATTTGATACAGAATAGACTGACTGGGGAAGATATTGAAATTCTGCGCTCAGTCCACTGTCTTTTGGAGCTTAATTGGGTTTAGTTATAAATGTTTATTGTTTATGTGTATATATGTATGGCTGCTTGTGAATTTGTTTTAAAATTACATATTTTTATTAACTTTAATTCGATTTTGCGTGCCTATTTTTTTCTCCTTTATAATGTCCCGTTTCTATCATGCATTGCGATATTTAAAACCACCAGCATCACAAATCCGACATCACCTGGCCGAAGTTTCATCTCAGCGGGCTTGGCCAACCCTTGCTACTACTTATATTTCAAAGCACTAGTGGGGCTTTCCGGCATTTTCATAACGTTCGGATTTCTCCGCGTTGAAATTCACGCCTTTGGCCAGAGCGATAAATAGTCGACAGCCCCGCGTCATAGTTTCGAGCGCCAGCTATAAGGCAGATACCCTTGTAGTGCATACTACTTTTCTGTTGCTTTATTACTTTGGTGTTAGTGATAGGGACCGCCCAGAATATAACTGCTTTTGCAAGTTGCCGAAAAAATCTTCCCAGCGGTGCCACGAGGAGGCAGCAGGCTCCCTTGATTACGAGAGGCTTTTGTGACGCATCATTAGACCATGCCATCACAAATGGCCTGCTTACTTTCCGCCAGCCAGGCCCGGCAATGAGTGCAAAGCATCGTGATCAGCAGTAATCGTTCACAACCAGGCAGAAACTCCACAAATAACCGGCCAGCCCAGGAAGGGACTACGCCTTCCGTAGATGACATAAATCCCGCAATATTTGGATTATCACGCATGTGTTCCAAGCCCAAGTCCCACGACCCGCATCTTTCATCCATTTAAAGGCTGGTCTCACAGGCAGGAAGGGACTATGCCTTCTGACGTATACGTATGTCCCACCAGACATAGTGAGGGTTCCTGGCGGCTACCCGCACCTCACGTACCTTACAGTCATGACAGGCTGGTTTCCCTGGCCGATTCTCCAGTGAAGCACACCTCCTAACCGTTGCGAACTGACCCATGGCGATTACCCGCCAGACGGGGAGGAAGAATAATCTGGATAAGGTACCTATCAACCTGCGCTGAAAACGCTGTACAGCGTGTTGCGATTATTAATTTTTCGAGGAAACTGCTCAACACGCATTGCACGTGCATGTCTACGAAAAGAACGCAGAGTTCGAAAAACGCTTCTATAAGTTTAAAAATTAGTATTGCTTGTTAGCAATACTATTTTTAGGTCCATCAAAATGGCTAAAAACGGATTTTTCAGACTGCCGTATAGAAATATATCAGCCGGATTCGAAATATGCCATAATATAAGCATGCGTTAGATTTTAAACTATAGTATGAACAGTTTCTGAACTCCCTTAAAAAGAATTTAAACTAACTTACGAAAAAACCCAAGCTCATTTCTAGGAATTAACATAAAAAGAGAAGAATGTTCTCTAAAGTAGTAGCAGACCTTTATGCTGAACAAGTAGTCACCAAACGTAACATGTATGAAGATAAGCCAACTCTTACTCCTTTAACAGTTGGTGAAAATTTTGAAAATAAATCTGGAAAATCAATTGATTTTCCTTTAAGGGAAGCAGTGTGAAGTGTACTGTACTCATCCACTAAGACGCGACCGGAGTTGGATTACGCAGTAAGCATTGATGGGAGACATGTGGAAAATCCAACTCATGCAAACCTAGTGAATTTGAAAAGGGCTTTGAAGTATGCCGATACAACTAAAAATCTTGGAATTAGTTTCTCAACGAATATTGATTATGTAAATGAAAAACTCGCTCCATACTCTGATGCCCATTTTGCATGTGTCACTACTACTAGAAATGCACTACCGGTTTCATTATTGATTACAATGGTGGGTCAGTTAGCTGGACGTCTAGATGACAACCAATTGTAGCAATGTCGTCAACTGAAGATGTATATATTGCAGCTGTTGTAACAACAAAAACTATCGTTTACCTACAACTATTGTTAGAGAATTGTCTGGTAAAGTTGTGACACCAGAACTCAATGATGAAAACAGTGACATTGATTTGATCAATAATGGAGCCCTCAATCGCCGAAGCAGTCATATCTGTGTGAGGTATCACTACCTAAAGCAAGAAGTTTATGAACGTTTTGTTAGAAAACATATTGCCTGGCAGAAGAACATATAGCGGGCATGTTTACAAAACCTTCCTGTGATAACATGTTTATAAAATTTAAAATAAAGTTTGAGATTATTTAATGACAACTAGTGTGTTGTGCTGAGGATATCCGTTTAATTGTCTTTTGAAGAATATTAATTGTACTATGTGCAATTGCTTTGTAAATATGTTACCTGGGAACTATTGACTTGTGAAGATAACTAGGAAAATAATAATTGTTCTATTCCAAGTTTTATTATCTGATAAATTCGTTTCATACCAAATTATATGCGTGAAAAACTGTGCACATTAATTTATTTATTTTAACACATACTGCATGTCAAAACTCCATATGAAGGCTTTAATTCGTTGCATAGTTCTCTTTAGAAAATGAAAATGTTGTTACACAGCTAAGAAAAAGTGGTTTTATTGTATTATTTCTAACATATATATAAGATAAACGTTTATACATTCGAGAAGGTATATATTTGCAAAACTTAAGTTTCAAATAGTCTAAGATTGTGACAAAACGCTTAACCAAATTATATTACAAAATCAAGTTTATAAAACTTAAAATCACATTTTCAAACGTAAACACACACCAGCAAAATAATTATGCCTACATGTAAGAGAGGCACGAATTTAGTTTTTTAACTGTGTAAAATATTCTGAAGTTTTTTTAAAGAATTTCTAAAATATCTGTAACATGAAAATATGGCAACTTCAAACAATTTTACAACATTAATTTAAAGAACACTCAGACAATTTTCTGTAATATCTAATTAAAAATTCAATCGTATTAGACAAAGTCATTTTTTAAAAACCTGTCAGCAACGTTAGCACTAGTTAAATAACTCTGTATCTTTGTGTTTCACATCAGCCACACAAAGTATATATAATTTTAAATGTATTTTGTGTACAGTATTATAAAAATTCATCACACTACAACATTTTCAAAACTATTTTTTAATTACTACAAACATACACGTTTAAGTTTTTAATTTATTTTAGTAATTCTATCAATAGAGCCAACCTTTCTGTACCATAATACTAACTGCAGTAGATGCTCTCCTAACATAGTTTTCATTTAAATCCAGTTTATCAAAATTAGGTACTCCAGTAAACTTCTGAGCTTGTTCTTTGGTTAATGTAATGGGCTTCAACATTAGCATTAACAACTGTAGGTAGTGACGAGAATTTGTATATAATTCCTCAAGAAATCTGTCGAAAGAAAATTCCTTCGTCTCGCATCCTAACTTTACTAACCATTCCGTAAAAGAGTCATGGTAAATTTTTAATAGCTCATCAAATCTATCTTCGACAATACCAACATTGATGCTTGTAAACATGAATAAAATAATGTCGTAAATGGGAGAGTCGTACGAATGAGTTTGAAAATCAACAATTTTGAAATCAACCGGAATATCACTTGTTTCGTCATTGTACTTAAACATCATGTTGTTTGTCCAAAAATCTTTGTGCATTATGGTCGCAAATGGTTCCTGCGGTGTTGAGAAATGGTCGCTGTAATCATACTCTAACCTTTCTTTGAACAGTTTTTTTATGATGTCAATGTGTTTTTCGCAAACTGGAATCTTCTTAAGTTTCTCAATAAAAATTGCGTCTGCAATTTCCTCCTCTTCCCTAGACTTTGGAGCGAACTTGAAAGGCTTTAATGCAGGGAGGATCTTGTCCTTGAAGACCTGAGGCTTCTTCAACTTGATGGCGACCGCCGTGGCGTGGAAGCGGGCGAGGTTCTTCAGCGCGAACTCGGCGTGTTTGAGGTCGACTCCTGAGGCACGCTCTCCCGTCCTGTAACCTTGCACCTTCAAATTCTCCAACAACAGCACCGAATCCTTGTCGGCAAGCTGACCCACATCTTCACCGTTCAGAGACAGTCGTGCTCCCGGACACTCGCATATCACGCGCAGCCTCTCAGAGCTGGGGATGCCGGCCTCCTCTTGGATCTTCTCGAACTCGGGTCGTATCGACACGTAGGTGTCTATCTCCTTGCGCATCGATAGCGGACTCTGGAACAACTTCTGCGCGTACTCGTTCCTCGGGAACATCTTGGCGACCAGAGCTAGCTTGTCCCCTGACTCTAAGACGACGTCCACGGCGTACATGACGCTCCCGTAGTTGTCTCCGGCCGCCGTGAGGTTCTTCAGTTCGACCAGGGCAACCCGCTTGCCCAGGAGTCCCTCGAGGTCCTCTTTCGTCAGAGCTGGCTTCTCCTCTGGCAATGTTCCTTCTAAGACATTCACAAGTGAGAAGAATTACCTTTGTAATCATCTGCCTTATATAATTAAATTCTAGATTATAACAATAAAACTACATGTTAGAAGTTTTTCTCTGGGAGGATAATTAAATTTTTTTAAATATTAGTGATTCTGCAGCCATATTAGGTTCTCAAAAATAAAGTTTAATTTAGTAAAATATTCATAAGCATTGAGCTATCAACTAAAGACGAAATTTTCTGCTCGTGACTGTACTCTGCTTGATGCAGCGAATCATCCCTGTGTAGGCGCGGCCTTGTAACACTCAAAAATGTAACCAATGACAGAACTGACCACGATGTTAAAGTAGCAACTTTCGCTGATTTCCCCAAGTGTCTACATCAACATTTGTCAACCAAAATTACTCTACTTGTGACCTGGATTCTAGTAAGTTCACGTACGACCTTGGCAGGATGCCTTCTTGAAGTCTGTTATCAAACTTTCAATTTGCACTTTATTCACCTAAGTGACTTCGACGCGGACTCGTTTCGCTACATACGCTTCTTTCGCCTCCACTTCTTTCTTCCGCAGATATTTCGAAATACCGACATCGGGCCTAACATGCTACTTCAGTTCGCCTATTCCCGATGACAAAGGCATGCATCAACCCGTATGCCTTCTACGGGCTTCTCTTCCGAAGGACCTCCCTATCGCGTCAAAACTTACAAACTGTGCGTGGCATACTGTCCTTCCCGTACTTTGCAAATGAAAAATCAGCCCAGCAGCTTCTGTCGCACAGGCCACGCCTATTTGACAATGATATTTAAGTTCCTGGCCGTGTCAATGTGTATTTTGCGCATTAATTACCTTCTTCCAATCTAAATAGATATGATTCACACAAGACCATCAGTCATCGTGACACAATTTGTATAAGTATTAATTTATCAGTAATATGAACGTGATTTTATAATATGTAATGTAGGATCTTCCTTAGCATTAACGTGTCCCCAGGGAGTACAGCGGGAAACGCCTAGTAAATGCAGTTCCGTGATCCGGCGTTTGGCATAGGACTCCGAAATGATTTGCGGTACTTAAACAATTATTTCGAACACCTAAGGCGCGACATGAATCGTCGCTTAGCTACGTGTCCCTCCCACTCACACACATCCCCAGTTCCAAAACACCTTATATATAACATTCACATTTTCAAAGTACGTGTATTTAACTAATACATTGAATTGCGTTTTCATTTTTTTCGCCCATTCTGCCGATTTCGAATCATGCCCCTCAAAATGTTATTCCAATTTTTTTTTTACTTTTTAATTTATTAACAACTAGTGGATAAGCATCTACTTAGAACAAATCGTATAACTGTAGATTAACGTTGCATATGTTAAAATTATAATTTGTTATAAACATTCAATATTTGACCTTAAGCGTAAATGTATTTGAAAACCATATAAATGTGTATGAAAATTGTCCTTCCAGAAATATCTGGACTTGTGTTGTATCAAAGAAAGTTGTTATCACATTTAATTAATTTAAATTAAAAACCTAGTATTGCTACAGAAGAAGTGAGAATTAAGTACTTTGTTTCCAATACAATGGACTTTTTTTTTTAGATTATAATTTCCGAAATACGGAATCGAAGATAATTAAAATGTAATATTAATTGCAACATTACAAGTTGGTGCAAATTTAGCCTTTTTATAAATGATTTATATAATATGGATCTGAAAACAGCCTACCTGGCCCATATTTCAAGTATGAATAATGCGTGATAAGGGTGAGTGAGCGATTTTGGTCAGCACTTAACATCGAGGTCTTCAGCGTTGGTGATGGGTGATATGAGATGAGTATGGAGCAGCGTCGGAATAAAGGGACGGGGGAAACGGGAGATCCCAGAGAAAACCCACCGACCAATGGCATTGTCCAGCACGATTCCCACATGTGAAAATCCGGGAAATGACCCCGCTAGGAATCGAACCCGGCATCGCCTTAGTGAGAAGCGAATGGTCTGACCATTCGGCCACCGCGGCTCCGTGAATAACGCTTCCGATTTCTAAAAAGCAGCTGTTTTTCATTGGCATCATGTACAGTTCTTTTCAGAATTGTTATCCATTGGTTTTCTTTTTGGAATTTCGTACGAACAAGTCGTCTTAAATAATTAGAATAGGAATTATTACATTGAAGAATATATAAAATCCGCGAAGTATTTAAAATAATTATTATTCGCCTTTAAATGCATTTTGTGGCAATGTGCATAGCATTACGCGTAGGATTTACACTGTAAACTGTCAAGATTTTCACCACAAACTTATCATTGCAGTATTTCTACACTGCACTACCATCGATTTCGACTGTATAGCACGTTTTTTTCTTCTGAATTGTGTCTTGCAGTAGTGCCAGTAATGTATGGCGAAACTGTGAAAATAAACATTTTGAGCAAATACTGTATGTTTGCGTATAATTTGCCGTGGTTCCGATATCTGATTAATATATAACTTTCCTCAACTTGTATTTGATTTGCTCTAGATCTGATACCTTAGAATAAAAATTTTAATGCGTCCTCTCTCTGATACCTTAGAATAAAAATTTTAATGCGTCCTCTCTCATACACGCTGACACTACCTGGAACACATATTGTCAAGTGTAGATCAGTAAAGTATGACTGTTATTATTTTGAAATGAATGTACTGATTTGTATGGATACACTGATCTAGAGTAGAACAAATTTGGTTGTTATGCACATAATAACAAACCTACGAATGTTTACCAATGAATACACAGTAATTTTCAAGTCGATTGTTACATTAGGCATTTGGTAAGTATTAGCGCATAGAAGAGGATGTGTTGTTCAGTGCAACTGTACAATTTCCGGCAAACCCATAATGTCCATGTATGACAAAATTTGCCTAAATTTTACAAAGGAAATCCGTGTGAATTCTTAAGGAGGGTCTTCGTAATTTTACAAAAAAATAAATCCTTTAAATTAAAAAAAAAAAAACATTTTTGTGGTGTATAACAAAATTATTTCATATTTACAAAACGTTAAATTTAATACATATAACTCAATGACAATTAAACCTTTTTATGTAAATTATTTCAGTTACACTTAATGTATAGCTGTTAAACGCCATATAATTAATAACATGATTTATCATTAATGTTATCAAGGGTATAATTTCAACGTTTAGCAAACACGGAACAAAACAACAGTGTTTTACTTTGGAGAATGCTATCTTCTGTACGTAAATAATTGTTGTTCTTTGTGAAGGGAATGCAATATGAATATGTATCTTTCGAATGATAACTTGTAATGTCTTCAGACAATTGCAGAATAATTTCTCCTTGAATAAAATCAGAACCGGTACCTACGCATACGAAGTTTTTGACATGTTTGAATGTTAGTTGCAATAGAACATGATAATAAGAATGAATTGGTTTATGAACATGCACAATTGCTTGTGATTTGTTGCTGAAACCTGTAAAATCGTTATATGTACATACAACCCACGAAGGCAACCAGACTGCTGATGAAAAAAAAAAGAAAGATACATTTCTTATTATTATTATTCAAGTAGACCAGATATTTTCTCTACGCTCAACTGTCTCTTCTTCGTAGGTTGCATGTTTAATATTTATATAGATGTCAGCAACCAGTCATATGCAATATTGTAAGTTCATAAAGCCATACATTCATATTACGAATTTTTCCGTTATAAATAACTAATCCTCGAAGAGTTTGCCATTTATGTTATTTAGTATATTGATACACAATTATCTACTTTAGCACCTTGACAATTTAAGTTAGTTTCAAATTAAAAAGGCCCTATCTCACACAGTTTGAAAAAATAACTACTTATAATACATGGCACAGACTTACCTCCTCTATCAGCCCCTGTAGAAGATTGTTCATTCTTCATGTTGGATGTGTCAGGCAGCTAAGATGTTCTCGGAAAGTGGTGAGGTCACCTAATAGAATTCACAGACATGTTTGGGTAGTTGAATTTACTTGCAACATAGGAATTTCACATCACTATCTACCTCTGCAATACATTAACAACACTTAAAATATTCATTGTCTGGAACAAATTACATCTAATAAATTTGGCGTTAAAAGTCTTATTCGTTCAATTATGTTTATTTTATTATTTTAAAAGCTTAATTTATATTTGTAGTATTGAGGTCACAGTCACTGAGAACAACATTGACAAAAATTAATACAATATATGGTTTAAAATATATGACTGTTTAGTTGTTACATTGCCAAAGATTAAATATAAACAACGTGTAAATGTTTTAACTATTTTCTTCATATTGTGTTTGTAATTTGTCAGTTTGGTCATTTTCCCTCCTTGTTCGGAATAACTTAGTTTCATACGCAGTTTCGAACAAAACCTCTACTGCCTTGCTCTTCTATTGGTTTGATTCCAGAGAAATGAGCTGTGTGACTGAAAGGGCTACTGCTGGTGCGACAAGTTGCTTAGCTTTCAGTTATTTATATTTGTTATACGAACATAGCAAATTGTAGCCAGCAGAAATTTAATTTATAAAATGTCACGAACATTGTGTGTTGAAGAGATAATAAAATAAATGAATATTTAAACTTTTCTAGTCTTACATTTGTTACAGTTTGATTGTTTGTTTATTCTATTACGTTTCGTCATGTAACCTAGCAAACATAATCAGTTTGATACTTAGTCAAACAAAACTCCCCGATATGTTTGCTGTATCATGTTTAATACCTATCTTGTGAACATGTCCTAACTAATTAGATTTGGTGACCATTTCTAACCTCAAAAAAAGTAATAATAATTCTAAAGGTAATTTACATTGTCTGTTACTCCAGCATGCGATAATTTATCAGCCATTTTGTATAACTCACCGAAACCCCCTGCTTTCAAACATGGCACAAAAAAACCTGTACGCCAGTCATGATGATGATGATGATGATCCAGGAAAATAATAGCTCATTTCGTAGTCATTAATCACTTATTCAGAATCAGTTATGTTTATGAGATATCTCTTTAATTATATTCAACCCTTATACTTAAACTTAATTACTGTTCATTTAACTGACTTAAATTTGGCATCCTACATTGACACAATGTAACCCTAAATTTTATAACATTTAAAACAATTTCCAATGTTCCCAATACTCATAAACTATATATATATATATTACAATCGGTTCTTTTGATTATTTGCTCTACGGAAAACCCATTGGCGGCATGTAAAATACTTACTTTATTGTTTTGTTTTAAAACAATCAATGGCATGCATTATTTTATTAGTAACTGAAGTCGTACTAAACACATTTATATACGAAAGCCGTTTACGTATAGCCATAAATGTGGCATATCGGTTATTACCATGTTGTTATGTTCACAAGTAAAGAATTGTATTCAATATTTGTATACGACTTTTAATTTCATTAAGTTGCAATACATTGTTGGTCCACTCGTATATTCACGAATATATCGGTATGTCACATGACTAACTTAAGAACTACATGTTAATTAAAATGCATTAAAAATGTAAAATATCAGGATCATTAAACTTTTTGAAGCATTAAGTGGCTCTTACGTACCATAAATTTGTTCAGCAAGGTTAGGAAATCGTGATTTTGTCCTTAATAACTAATGAACAGATAAAAATATAATAAATACATACTTAATACTTTGAAAATATTAAATTAATTTGTAAGAAATTAGTATGTCAGATGTCTCAGCGTGATGACCAAGGAGAAGCAATATATACAGGGGGATACCGGCAAAAACATTTATGAAAATAATATAAAATACACCAATAAATAAAAAATTTAAATAAAATAGCGCAAATATATTCCATTTAAGATATACTGTAATTATCAGTTTCGAGAGTCTTTCTCAATGTTCAATGTCAATCAACGAATCACGAATATTGCTGTACCTAAATCCTTTAATCAGTAATACAAAAGTATTTTTGTTTATTACGTACTTTAAATATTTATGTACTTCCAAGTTCAGTTTGAAGGAAAATAGGGGATATTTTATACGAGTTTAATTTTGCAAATGATAGTGATTATTTTATAGATGTATATTTCAGCTATTTGGGATATTTAGGTATTATTTGGAATGCGTTAAAATCATTTGTCAAAATTAAAAGAACAGAGTGAAAGGTTACGGTCGTCATAAATCTAAAACTGCTCACTTTCGTTTGGAATGTAAGAGCATTAACATTTTACCTGCCACACAGTCTAAAATTGCCGAGCGTGGCTGAGCCGGCACCATGCGTCTTTTCTTAAGTTAATTTTCTTATTCCAGTGACAATATATAAGTATTACGTAAAACCACGTTGATAATTACAATCTAACCCTCAAATATAAATTAAGTTCATGTGTGTTATTGTACTTTTACGCAAGTAATATATTATTTGTGATAACCTAAAGGTGCAGGTAGCCTACAGTAAAACTGTCTAATATACGTGTTGAAAATAGTTCTCACGGGTAACAAATTTCATTTTCAAAGCAAAAAAATATTATACTGAATACGTATCGACTTATGTATTTCCGTAAAGTAGTACTAAGCCAACAGTAACTTTTTTTAGTAAGCTTACTTACTGAAATTATTTTCAACAGTTCTGTGTGACCGTTATACGATATAGGTTCCCATATAGGATTTAAAGATTAATATTTGCGAGAGCAGCGAGGTACTTTGTACGAATTATAATGAAATGTGTCTGTAACACGTCTTTTTGAAGACCGACATAAAATCCACAAATGCATATTTTACACTAATAAATAATGGATTTTTTTGTTTAAAAACTATCACTTAGATAAAGCAAGCAATGACACACGCAGAAATTTTTGTTCGTTCAAACACATGCACATAAAAATTTACAAACGTTCAAGATTACATAAACATGCAGTGGCTGCATCACAATCGATAAAATCGATGATTGTAACTGTTTCAATAGAATGATTTATCTAAGCTGTAATCTTAATTTTTAGCAATACATATACGTAAGTCCCAAGTTTTTAACGTGATTTTCTGTGGGCTGTTTAAATGTCCATAGATGACATTCAGCACCGTACAGGTACACGCCTGATTGCAAAGTAAGATATATTATTTTGTGAACATTATGACAGCAATACTACACTTGAATAATATTTTCCACCGATATTGCACGTTGAAATATGAACGTCAGTTTTGGTCGTGCTGACAGACGTACATTAACTAATCTTTACACTCTGTGTTCTTACTCCACATGCAATCAGTTTTTAAACCCATATAAATTAATGTGATCGTAAACTATAAACTATTACAGATCACATTTTATTAATGAAATTATAACTGTTCCCAGACTTCAGTTAAACTGAAGTTTTCTGTTTCGATATATTTGAATATCGTTAATGTATTTCCCAGTGTTTATTTTGTAAACATGAAATATATTTAGCGTTAGAATTAAGTGCACTGTAACTGATCAAAAAGCTGTCGATAAAAGTCACAGTGTTAGAGAAGGAATATATTATTTCCATTTCGAATACGTTATAGCCACGTTACCTGATAATGGTACGACTCGGAGTGTCCTCCCACTAAATCTGCATCACCTTCAGTTCAAGACTATTTTTTTTTTTTAGTTTGTACACGAGTGTGTCGGATAAAGATAAGAACATAACGTGCCGTAAAAAATCGATAAGATAGTCGATTCTGCCAGAACACAGAAAAAAAAAAAGTTGCAAAACGTATGAAGTATTATTCTAGGAAACTTTAAAGTACTTTTAAGTGAAATACACATTTTAATGTAAAATATTTTTGAAACATTAACTTAAAAGAAGGGCAGAATCACAGCATTTTGGTATTACGGTACGTTTAAAGTTCGTAGTGAAATAAAAAATATATATTTGTAAAAAATATTATATTTCTTCTAACAAATAGCAGTAAATCAAGTTTGATAATATTTCCGTTAAATACATAAATAAATTCTTAATTGATACCTGTCTAAATAAGGATTCCTCCCTGTCAAAATCTGGTAACTGAAAGCTGTAAAACAAAGACTTACTTAAAATAAGTTACAAAGCAAAACATTATGTAAGGTATGGCCCGGTTCTTAATAAGAGCTCACGCAATTTTTTCAGGCAAAACATGTAAGTTAATAGAAGTAAAAGATATGTGATGCTATAAGAGTAACTTATTTATACCGATTTCTCACTCTCATTCGGTCATATTGGCATTTTCGGCGTAATTCAATGTAAGTCATGTGTTAAATAGAGGCATTGTAATCGATAACGTCATACCGAATAACAATACAATCTTGTGTCCTTACTGGGTGTTTCAACTAAATTAGGGGAGAACTTGTTAGTACTCGCTATATGGAAGTTATTCACGGTTCTACTGAAAGTTCCTGCCATCTAGCGACCAGAGCAGGAACCTATTCACCGCAGCGAAGCAACCGCTCCATTTCAGTCTACGCAGATGTTCATTGTGAGAAACAAATAAAGCGGATGCTGTTTTTGTTATCAGTTACGTAATTACGTGAATAAACGTGTATGTGTAATTTAGTGTGTGATATTGCCCCCAACTTGGTATCTTATGTTCAGGGACGCGCCATCTTTTCTAGGAGTGGAGTGAGCAAGCGAATTATAAAACAAAACCTTACCCTGCGATTTGACACTGTGTCTAATCGTCTACATTATTTCCTGCTACAAACAAACCAATGCTTTTCTGTAATGTAAATGTAGGAAAATGGGGAAAAGTGGGAAAAGGAATGGAAGGTGAGACATATCATTTACCACCCCCTCCCCGCCTGGCACTCACACTCACCACACAATCCGCTCCCCACAAATTTATTTATGGTGGTGCGGCCACCCTCTTCGCCATTTTGTTGTCACGGCTTTGCATACATTTACTAGTCAGGTCAGTGAATTTCGGGATCGTACAGTACAAATATCGGAGTGAGTGAGTGAAGAGATTTTGGTCAGCGCTTAACAACGAGGTCTTAAGCGCTGGTGAGGGGTGATATTATGTGAGTATGGAGAAGCGCCGGAATGAACGGGCGGGTGAAATGGGAGTTCCCCGAGAAAACTCGCCGATCAGCGGCATCATCCTGCACGATTCCCACATGATCCGGGGACCGACCCCGCCGGGGATCGAAGCAGGATCGCCTTGGTGGGAGGCGAGACCTCTGGCTCCTCGGCCACCGCGGCCCCACAAATATCAGAGAATTTAAACAAACAAATACTACTTGTTGTAAGGATCTGAATGTGTAGGTATTTATTAGGAGCTAAATAAAGCCCGGAAGGTCTAAGCAAAATAAGGACACCCGGGCGTTATTTGGAACAATGTTGATAGTGTCTCGTCCTTACAAAATCGCTTGATTTAAAAACAATCAATTATTTTTGCACTGAATTTACAAATAAAATAGCATTTAGGAATATATTCGTGTCAAGAAAAGAGGTTTGCGTTCTTATTACACCTCCAACGATGGTATGCATGAACGACCAAAATGGATAGTCTATGTTCAGTAATATATGTGCAACTAATATTGCCACACAGAAACTAGAGCTAAATACTAGTTCAGTACGCAATGGCAACACGTTGGACCTGCATTCGAGAGGACTCGGGTTCAAACCTGGTCTTGTCATTCAGATTTCGATTTTCCACGGTTTCCCACAGATCACACTAGACAAAGCTGGGCTCGCTCCTTACCACAGGCAATGGTCGATTCATACTTCTTCACCTTCACTTCCTACTCTTGTGAAGAGTTTTGTGTAACAGTCTTTTTTAACGTCACTATCAACGAGACTTAAAAACTACAAAAGAAAAACAGACAATTCAACTCTTTGCACATAGAGACCATGCAGTGTGCGCAGGGTGCAGTCATTGTTGCCCGTACCGCTCCTAGCTGCGTTGCCATACTCAAAATAGCTGCAAGTTGGCGGCCCTAAAATTATGTTTATATGATTTATTTGAATAAATATTAAAGTATGCTTTCAAAATCTGTTGAACACGTGTGTTTAACGGAAGCATTAAACTAAAGATATATTTAATTTATATTTTAATGCGCACTACGAATATATATTTTGTCAGTGTTTTGTGATTTTTTTCAGGGGAACCTGCTTGAGAGACACTGAGAATTGTGAGCTTAGAGCCATCTGTCGGAAGCTATGATGGCAGAAGTAATAATTCCTTTGTAAGGAGTGCTGCCTCGGATTTTGGAATTCCAAGATGAACCCTAAGAAATTATCTACTAAAAGGTAAAATCTCTAATGAACTAGATACGCCATCATTTCTTTCTGCACACCAAGGAAATTAGTTTATTTAAAAGACTTTCCGCCTTGCTTGCATGGAAAAAAATCCTTCGCAGTCTGTATTTTCACTTTGTGAAGCTAATAAAATTGACGCTTGTTTCACCACTATAAGTAATTGTCGGAAATTTTTAAAGATATTTTTGCGAAGACATACAAACGTTACCCAAAGAAGGGCCCAGACTATGAACTCAGGCAGAGCTACAAAGTTGAATTATTTTGTATAAAACGTTTACTTGAGAAATTCAGTGAAGTTTGACCAGGTTGAATATTTTTGAAAATCATTAGCTAATAGTAAATTTCGATGGGAAGGCTACAGATTAGCCTTGCATAAAAAACAAAAGATTTTTGCCAGAAAATTAGCAAAGCGTGTTCATTTAGTAATGAAAGAACATGAGGCAAGTGAATAAATTGTGTCCAATGTAAAGGCCACTAGGGAAGTAATTTTATCAATACGACTCTTCAAAAGGTTATGATGCAGCTATGCACAGGAGAATAACGTTCCCAGAGGAAGTGCATCTGAAATGACATTTGAAGGTAATATGTCCACCACCTTCATAAAACAAGGTACATCGTTTCTTGCGGTACATGTCACCAGGCAATAGTCGACTGATCATCGATGGAGCAAAATCACACTCATATGCTGGTACCATGGAAGCCGCTCACACTACAGAGAAAAACCATTCACGAATTCCTGCCGATGGAAAGTCGGTCTTTATTCCTTTCGAATACCGTTTGGAACTGTGAAGTTGTGAAGTCATGCTATATTGGACACTACAACAGCGCAGTGAGGATCGAAATATCACCAAAAATATTTCTTGGAAATATATTCAGTAGAGTGTGGCCATAAGATGCCTCGGCTGCAAATTTTGACGCAGGTTTTAAGGCCACGTGAATCTTTCACTATGATCGGATTACAATTTTAGCAGCAGCTTTTTCCGCTCCTTCAGATCTCAGCTATAAAAAAAAAACGATGTAGCTTCAGCATCTGATGACGATGTTGCTACAGCCACACGAATGAGGCTCCAGCTGCTGCCACAGCACCATCTGAAGACGATGCAGCAACAACCACTGGAAAATCAAAATGAAATACAGGTACAGCTGTAGTTACAGTACCATTTGAAGACGATGCAGCTATACCCACATCCACAGCTACATCTAGGAGACTGCCAGAATTGTCCTATTCTACTTCATCACCAACCTTGGTCTACCTTCTAATTGTATTTCGTGAATAACTTTCTCTACAAAAAAACAGTCGCTTCCTGTGCACCAGATCTTGAAGATATTCTAGTGAAGACATCTCTCTTCATGATAGTTTCTGGAATTTGAAGTACAGGTACTTGAAACAAGTTTTCGGAGGATTTTGGAAATACCGTCTGTCAAAGAAATGGAGTTTACAATTGGAAAATATTATTCAATTACAAAGCTTTTATAGTAACCAAATCTTCTTTGAGAAAACAGAAGCAATTACCATCAAAACAATGAACGTCTAGTGTTTCAAATAGGTAGATCTCAAAAACATACAGAACTCGAGTGTTGTTCACAGAAAAAAAGGATACAGCACCACTAGAAAAAGCAAGGGAAGAGGTGGTGAAAATTCTTCTATGAAACCCTGAATTGAGAAACGTATGAAAAACAATCAGTCCGAAAGAAATGCAATACGACAATCTAAGGAACAGTGGCATTTACAGGCTTGTCATGAGGATCGTTAGACTTACCTGTGACTATGCAAACAGTGCTCAGACTATTTAACCTAAAATAAAATACTTTTCCTGAGTATTTAGTTCATAGGTGTAAGGAATTTTATAGTCAAGAAAAAAATTACTTTATGATTTAATTTTAGCATCATTTGTAGTAAATACTGCTAAATGATATATATTTACTTCATTGATTTTTTTTACTTTGCGTATGTATTATCGCATTCTACAGCACAAGCTATATGTGGTTTTCGTTGTAACTTTGTATTTTACTAATTGCGTGTGGTTATTTATGTATGTATTAAATTTTTGACTAGTTCTATGCTCTTCAGTCCATGGGTCTTGCAACTTTATAGCTTGATACGAATTAATTACCTTCAGTTTTAATGAAAATTTTTAAATTTGACCTTATTAGTACTACGTCACACTTGTTAGCCTTACAAATACTGAACGCAAAATTTTGTATTTGTTTTAGGAATATGCTAGCCATTGTATCGTCATTTCTCATAAACTAAAAGCTTGAATCGTGCCCGAGTGACGAGTTAAAGAAATCTCAACTAAAATTCACTTTTGTATTTCAACAGAAAAAGAAACGCTACAGACGCACGCTGCTAAGGAAGTGAGTAATAATTCATATAGTATGTGCTAAAAACTAAAAGGACCCGCAGTATTTTCATAGCATTCATTACTTATTCAATGTGACTTAAACGATCGATCAGCAATTTTTTGACTGCATAGTATTACATAAATTCTAGCAAAAGCTTATATGTTTCTGTTTGATAAAAAACCGTTTATTAACAATTGTATACATAACAAACAGACTAACATATTCGTAACACGTTCATTAATTTCTTAAAAAAAAAAAAAAAAAAAAACATGTGGCACGTTGTAACACCGTCCGTACAACAGACGATATCGTCCTTCAAAGGTATGTATAGTAATTTTATTGAATCATCCCTCTAGCTAGAACCCGAAACCCTATCTTAAATTTTAATGCAGCTTAATTATTCACTTAACACTAATGCGTACCATAAAAGTTATTATTATTATTTTCGAAATTTTACTTTTAATGAAATTAAAGTACTTCAAACATATATTCAATTAACAGTATAGCTAACCCTCGTCTCTCGTTTCAGAATGACGATTATGAAAATACCAGAAAATTATTTTTTAGAGTTTATCACAAATCGACCTTTAAAAGGGTGAAAAAAAATGTATTTTTTATGAATCTTCAGTATAGGTAAAACCCAAGGTGCTGTAATGATAGTCACTCCAATTAGATACATATTCATAAGTCTAAAATGTGGTTCCAAAATTTTTGTAAATTCTATCTTTAAATTAAAAGACGTAAACTTTTTTTAATTATTCCTGAAATGTATGTATTTCAGTAGCACGTATGTTAATAAAGGTGTAATTTTTCTCATTTTTAGTATTACCTGTCATTAATTTATTTAGAATTTGTGAATTACAAACCTACTGAGGTTATCTGACTTGTATAGTAATAGCACTGTACGTTTCTACATTTACATACTAATGTGCACAAAATTTTACATATTTCATAAAGACGAGAAACTTAAATAATGGTTTAACACGAAAAAAACCTATTACACGCAAACCAGCTTGATTTGCCCGCAACAAATCAGTACAGGTGACGTAATTGTTTAATCATAATCATTACAGTGAATAAATCCGTTTTAACATGGTTGCCGCTATCCTTGTTGTAAAGAAAGCATTCATTACAGATAAGAGACACTTAAAAATATTATAAATATAATTCCTGTAGAATTAGTCCCCTTTGATATTTTATTTAGAACCGTTTCATTTTGTCTGTCACACAATTAATTTTTACAAAGTAAATCTTACATTTAAAAAATTTCTACATAATGATTATCACAATTTGATTGTTTTTTACTAACACAATTGTTTTACAATGACTGTATACTCTTAAAATAAGTGTAACACGTGAAAATATTACTCTGCAATTGGTCACGTTAAAAAAACTTCCTTTGCTGTAACGAAACTTCAGTTTTGGTCAATAACGAGTATTTAGAACACAAGCGAACCATCAGCGATTCCTCACGGAGGTGAAAACTGCGTTCTGCCAATTGCAAATATGCGCAAATCACGGCGATGATGGACGAGCTCTCGCAGCACGCTGATCGAAAATGTTGATCACTGTCCTTGGTGTGATACGTGTTTATCACATATGCATGCTCATCGAAGTTTAATGACGTTTCACAATTCAGAATATATCTTGTGTTATTCAGCTCTATAGATGGCGGACAATCACGCAGAAACAAGCTTCGAATGATAATGTTCATGCAAACATCACACAGTATGAATAATGTAGTCGCAATAAAATAAAAATTGTAGTGTATTAATTTATTAGCTAACTACTATATAAGAATAAACGATGCGTTAAACAAATATTTCAACTAAAAAAGAAACTCAATTCGTAGATTAAAACTATTGAAAAAAATTTCACTAACTTACCACGCAGAAAATCATATTGTTACAGATAAAACGCAAAACTAATGAAATTTCAGATACAGTTAAATAAAAGCAACTTTCCGCAATAATACAAATTCACCACACATAATTACGACAAAAGACACACAGCAGTAAAAATCTGTCATCTTGTTCTGACATCTGCTCGTTTTCTTACTACCGCAATGATATTTATATGCATGAATACGTTTTCAAATTTCAAATGCCTTTTTTTAGAAAGTTTATTAAAATGTGGTTTCGCCCATTATTTTATTTATTTCATTTACGATATCTGTCTGTAATTTCATCAAAATTTCCAGTTTTTTTTAATAATTTTACTTGAACACGTTACTTAAAGATAATCGGATTTTATCAACAGTTTTATGTATTCATTTCTTGATTATTTAAAACGGTGAGCATTGCTGTATGAGATAGTGATTACTGATACCATATTGGATTATGTTAATGTTTTGAAAAAAAAATTTTGGAAATGTTCCTTGAAGAAATAATATTGTGTGAAAATTCTCATGACAAAAAATTCTTACATCGTGTTTGCTGTCCTGATGCTGGCCCTGGCTTCCAGGCTGAAGTCCAGAAAGCTGTTCTGCTTAGTTCCAATGAGCATTAGTTTGCACGTTCTATAGCAATATTGAACCCTCGCATAGAGACGATGTAGAAAGTTGCGAGCGAGTAAGAGTTGGTCTCAGAGCCGCGCGCTTCTAGGTATCGATCTAATTCGTTGTAGTTTAGCGCGCATGTTAGATTTACAGCTGTGAAATATAATTGCTCTGTTCGAAAAGCAAACAATTCAACTACAGATGCTGGTATGTAATTTCCTCCTTCGTCTTAAGGTCACGATCCATAATTTCAACTGATCGCACGATAAATATTTTTAATTCCTAAACAAGAGCAGATATCGAAAAAATTATGCACAGTTTTGCTAGCTTTATTGTATTTACGATGTAGTAAAATGTTTCTAAACAAAAAACTGTACGGTTCGGTTAATTAGTTCATTAATGAGAATTTCCGTACTTGCATAATTAATTGAAACCATTGTGTATTTTATTTTGAAAAAATTACGTAACATAGAATACAATTTTTTATAAAAAAACTGTGCAACTGTTTTTCGATATCTACTCTCGTTTAGGATTTTAAAATACATCATAAAAGGAGTATAAACGATAGATCATTACCTTAAGGAAACTGAGTGCTAAAGCTCAAAATATATTGAATTGTAATAACTTTATTTATTAATTTTTAAAGACATATAGTAGGACGTAAGCCAAACGTCCGTAGTGCGTATACATATACATGCATATGCAACCAAGAAGAATATAGTTACTTACATTTCCTGGAAGATAACCAATTATTTTCACATATATTTAGGGAGACACGGGTAACCAGCGCTAAAACACTAAATTTACACACAAAGTCTTACACACGACTAATTTTAATTAAAAACGCCAGAAAAAGTAAAATCCCTCCCAATAAAATTAAAACCGTAATGCTATTGTGATTAAATTTGTGTACGTGAATACGACGTGTTGAGTTACAACTTCTCTTGCTGTTCACAATGTCACGAGCATGAAAACTACTTCGAATTCAGCATAAATTTTGTGACTGCCACAAAAAAAAAGTAGAAGATGATATATAGGAGTAAATCAGCGGGAGCGTTTCGGTGCATATTTCACACAAAGTTTCATCCCGGGGAGTACTGGCAGTGGGAACACGCCCTCTCGCACAGGACACCTCTTTTCACCCGTCAACAGCTACCGTCTGTCGCTGTTGTCCTCGCTCCCTTACCCTTCCTCGCTCAGTTCAGTATCCATGCTAGGCATTCCACCATTCCGCCTGCGTGAAATATGGCAGCCATAACTCCGCCGGCGAGACCGTCTTGTTTGTTCGAGAAGCCGGCTGCAGCTCTGGAAGTATCTGGAGGTAGCGTAGGGGGTGGTTTGGGCGCCTGTGGAGGGGGTCGAGTAGGGGAGAGGCGGAGTACTGCCCCCTTATGCTCGCTCACGGGCACGGGGCGCCTGCAGATTTACGGCCGCGGGCCGCGTGATGTATGTCGGGATGCCGACTCCTCCAGGGGCGACGGTGGGCTGGCTGAGTACTGGGTGGGGGAATAGGTGGCAGCAGCCACGCGCTCCGCCTTGACAAACTGCGCCCCGGTGATTTGTTTCGCGTTATTGCTCGCATATAAACATCGGCAAGGTCGGCTACAACCCTCCCCTCCTTTAGCTCCACCAATGACATGGTTCCTCCACCCCCGACAACCCCTCGTAAGCGAGAGTGCACTTAGCGCCCCGCGCCCTCGTTCTTCACCCGCCCCTGCTTTTTATTTATGCAGGTGATCTGGTATCCTCCACAGCACCACCTGCGCAGCCAAATAGAAACAGCCCTCTCGACACGCTGCAAGTCCCTTGTACACTGCTGCCCGTCTCTGCAGACCTTTGGGGTAAAGCTGATCCTTACTTTTAACGCGAGACGAAAAAGCCTATTCGATACTGAAGTAATTAACACTAGCCTACATTCCCATTGCACCATGCGTTATAAAGATTAATATGTTTAAAATTCAAGTATACTCTTTCAAGACATTTAAATCTTAACGTATTATGTGAATGGAATACGTCTAAGATCGTATGTTGACACTATGTCGTGTAAGTTAAACATACAATATTTATACATGTGTAAGATTACAATTTGCAGTACATCCTAAATTTTACAGATGTTCTACAAAATGTGCTTTTTTATGTATAAAATTGTTTCATCGTAATTATGACCGTATTTGGAAGTTTACTTTTCGTTAACAGGAAGTGTATTATTGAAGCTGAGTGTTCTTACCAGAGAGGAATAATAAATGTAGTGGAGCAGCAGAGAAATTAAGAATTTGTAAAAACGAGGAAACCCCCACATTCTCCTCGTGAAACTCTCCGTGACATTATTTGCATCCTTAGTAAACAACTTCTAATAGTATGAAATTTTGTATTCGGCATCCTACAGTGGCTACTGTCGCATAAATTACAAACCACAAACTTACGACAATCAAATTAATATAATGCTTCAAACAAGTATACTTAGCTTTTGCTGTCGTTTTTACGGAAGTCATATAATGAATAAGGCTACAATAAAATTGTGTAATTTAATGATTCACGAAATCAGCTGTTAAAATGCAATGAAAAATATCAGACAAGTTGTATGTGCATTGAACACACACACAAAACACACACATATATAAACATGTGTATACTGGAAATTTATATTTACTAGCATTCCCAATAGCGATTACAGTGTTTCTACTAATCCAAAGAATTCAAAATTATTCTGTTTAGTAGGCAACACTGTTACTAACACGTCACATCGAGGCGTCCCACCCTCTAGACTCACAACCAACCATCCCTTTCCCCTTCCCACACTACACGACCGCGGCCTACTGATATGTACACGGTAGTGATTTACTCTCAGCCAATACACCCTGCAACCAGGACCAGGCGATACGCTATCAAAACAGAGCAGATAAGAATACAGAAGCGAATGTGGGCTGTCCATTAAGGGGAATGACGAGGGAACGGTTTGCGAAATTGATTTAATGGAAACGGAATATAACAGAAATGATGGACACAATATAGCATATTTTTGAGGCTATTTCAAGGAGACATATGCATACTTTCTCTCTACTCTGGTATCGGTTACCTACGAAGTATAAAGTGTTTTTACGTTTTTTATATTTATCTTTCAGAGCATAGACAATACTGCACATTACGCGATTAGTGGAACAAATTTGCAATATTAATAAAATCTCTAAAACTCATTTCAATATTATTGAATCATATGCCATGTCTGTCTTGCAGTACATGTTCTTTGTATTATTTAAAATACGAGTTTAATAAAGTAAAACACATGTAAAATATTTCTATTTGTTATTTTAATATATGTTATATTGGCCACGATTCCGTACTAAGTATTTATATGTAAGGGGATGTGATATTGGACCCAGCAGGCCTTTTCCTCTTCGTTCCGGGGCCACGGTGGCAGAATGGTAAGATCGTAATGGCCTCCAACCAAGGCGATCCTTGTTCGATTCCAGCTGTAGGAATTGTGCCGGACGATGCCATTGGTTGGCCGGTTTTCTCGGGGATCTCTTGATTCCCCCACCCTTTCATTCCGGTGCTACTCCATACTCTCCTCATGTCATCCTTCACCAGCACTGAAGACCTCGATGTTAAGCGCTTATCATAACCTCTCATTCTCGTGACTTTATTTTTGGGTGCATATACTATCCTTTCAATGAGGTTCGCCCGTTTCCGTAAGAACTGAATTAGTATTGTATTTATACCCTAATATAATGAATACCCAGAGCTTTGACTGGATGATGGGGTTAGAAGAGACAGTCGGCGATATAGTGGAACATGGTCAGTAAAGAGCGTTATTTCCCACGTTCGCTGGACATTTGAACATTGCACAACGCATTGGGCGAAAAGTTGACTGCCTTCTACGAGCCTTTCAGCAATCATAAATTCCCCAGACATACGACATGGGGCCTAAGGATAGTCGAGCCATCCATTATCAGTCTCCAGCTTCATGATAATAGAGAGGTACGTGACGTCCCCAGTGCCATGCATAGGGCAAGTCCATTACAAATTAACATAAATAAACAACCCATCTCTCCCCTCCAACCGAACTTAAAGTGAACTGTGCATTAGCATGTAAATGTTGACCACATAGATTAAAACGTTAGTAAATAGAGTAACTTCTCGTATTTAACCAAAATCACTCACTTAACACTGTTCTTAACCAGTTGCACCCATAAGCGCCTACCCTGCCTGAAGCCAACCCCGTTACTTATGAGAAAAATTACATAGAAAATTGTTTAAAAACTTTTGGTGGAGGCGGCGGGTAAAATATGGTATTTCATTAACTCGTTTTAAAGATTAACCGACCGGGATTGTTAACTGTTACTTAATACCTAAGAATAATATTAATGTTATTTTTCCAGGCCCTCCTTTTAATGTGTTGTTGAATACACCCCTTATTATACGTGTAGTTCGGCGTCGTAGTTACTGTTCAACTGGGCAATGGTGGAGACCAGGAATGGGTTTACAGAAGGTAGCTGCTGCGGGCGGCAATATCCCTGCTACTATCTGGCGCCGAGATCTGCGGCACAGGTCCAGCGGCACGACCGTCCAGCTCAGCAAGGCTTATCTGCAGGGCATCGCGCGAGATAAGGGGGCAAGCACTCTCTCTCTCTATCTCTCTCTCTCTTTCTCTCTCTCCGTCACACACTCGGTCGCTAACCTACACTTCCGCGGACCGCGCTAATTGGATCTCCACCCCCGCCACTTCCTATCTCTCTCGCAGATAACCTGGGTGGGCCATGAAAACCCCTTACTCCCGACTCAATGTTTGCTGGTGTTGTATTTTTTTTATCCGCGGCCGGTCGTATCCACGGCTCTCCATCCTGCCCGACCCCCAGCCCAGATAGCGGCTTCGGCGGCTGCAGTGTTAATGGCATTCGACGCCGGATATATGCCACCATCGCCCTGGCAGTGCCACCTAGACGGCAGCTTTACCGGCCGTTTTAAATTTCCTGCCGGACGCTTTACCTACTAGTAGTGTGCATGCCGTTTCCTAGTAATTATGTATTCTCACTGTTCTGTAGAACAGAAAAGCATACGAAGAGCACGGAGTATGTTCTGAGGTATGAGGTCTGAAACTTTGGGACGGATGTCGGACGTTCACCGGATTGGTGTGCACTGTTCTGCATAACCTTCATTAACTGTCCGGTGTTACACATGGCTAGACTGTGGCGCCACTTGTAACATATGTATAAAACAGTGTTTAACTGTAATAAGTTCCACAAAATTTATTTCAGTTCTGAATTCTGTTGTCGTAAATGCCGCCGTGCTAAATCAACAGTGTAACATTACAATGTATTCAATTTTTTACTAAACATGTAAGAAAATTCATATTTTTCTGACCTGCCCAATGCAATTCAACATCAGTAAAGTATCGTTTCAAAAGAGCTTATAATTGCATAGACATTTCCTGATTTGTAAACGTGAAACAAAAACAAACTCCACAGTTTCAATAACAATTTGAGCTATTACATTTAATAAAAATAAAAGTTTCATAAGTAATTAAATGTGTTCACGATATATTCACCTACGAATAAAAAAATAAAATTAGTGAAGTTGTAATGGTATGTTGCCATAACAGCTACCGTGCTACAAACACAGTATTTAAGCCTTTAAATTTGTAAAAATATCTCCATTGTTCATGCTGTTGTAATTAAAAGTTCAGTTAAACATATGAAAATCAATTACATATTCTTAAAAGCCTAATTCCAAAATCTGTTTGTACGACCGAAAATCTACTCGCTGGTTCAATTGCTTGTGCATAGAGATGATAAAACACTTAAAATGGCGAGCCAATGTCACTCTATACGTAATCTTTTTTAGTCCTTTATCGATAGGAAAATCTCAAGGTAATGACTACATTAAAAAAATTACAGTTTTATTTTAAAAGTTAACAAACTTGTACATTAATCTGCGAATGATATGTGCGTACATCGAGAAAATACAATCTTAAGTATAAGACTACTTTCCTCAATTAAACCAAAAAAATCACATTGATCATGTAGACATAAACTTACTAAAATATATCTTTGTTTCTTGATGTGACGCTATCTTCTGACGTAGTGAACCTATAACAATTGGAACTAATTAAACCAAAGTTTGAAAAATAAAAGTTTTAATATTTCATAGAGTTATCGAAAATTTCATGACATGATATGTTGGAAAATAGAGGACGTTCATTGTTATAAACGTTGAGTCGTCAAACCAAGTTAAATACACAATTATCTTCTTAGTTATGCGGGACAAATTGTGTTAATTTAACATGGCGATAGCTTACGAAAAATATGTCGATAATATGTCCTCAAATTTTTCTGTGAAGTGGATTATAGTAGTAGTAATAATGTTAACCTGAAAATAATCACAAAATGTAGTGTCTTAAAATGTGAAGCAAAACGACACTCTGAATAATATCAAAACAATCAAATAACAAATCGTTTATTTTACTAAAAGAAGAATAATGTTGAAGTCAATTTTAAAGTATGATTAATTTCACGGGAACATTGAATTTACATTTTCGATTTACTTTATCATAAATTTCTCCACACGACACTAATTACATCTATCCTGAACCACCCCGTGTTTAAAATTGAATATGTTATACTAAAAATACGTTATTTTAAACATACGTACCTACCGAGTTTGGTGATGTTCAGATGCGTGGTTAGTGTAGATAACTCATGCGATCAAGAAAACATGGGTACTCACATTGCCAGTGTTTTGATAGGCTAATCTTACACGTGTCTTCAAAAAATTTGTTTTAAATATCTCACACAAAATCATTTCACATTTATATTACTGTATTTATGATTACTTCTAGTTTATAACAATTAAACATGTAATACATTACGCTATTAATTGTAAAAAAAATTAACTTATTTTTGTTAAATATCTGTTGAAAAATACCGCTACTTGTTCAATAAAATGCACTGGACAGCATCGCTTTTATTTGTTTATAGCCGCACACGGGACGGCAAATATTATTCCGTGACTTATCCGATACCATCTCAGGACGTTTAGGAATATGGGCGCGAGTTATGTCTCGACTCTTGTTTTTCTGGAACCTGAGATGGTAGCACATATGTAGTACCTTGCGTTCAGGAATACCGGCCTTAGTGTAATTGTATGTTTACAACCCAAAGGAGAGGTGTAATTATCGCATTGGCGAGGAGTTGTTTTCCTTCAGAGACGGGGTCATCGGTATGATGCCAGCTCCTGATTGGCCCAAATGAACCAAAGCCTGAAGGGCAAGTGGTGGAGAATTTTGGCGCCAGCTAGGAGTCAAGCGAGCTACGGTAACGGTTTGGAGACAGACCGGAGAGCCGCGAAGACGGGAGGGCGGAGTGCCACCATCGG
>PNEQ01096455.1:130807-167697 GCA_003012365.1 Medauroidea extradentata | reverse complement strand
TCGCTGTGTAGTAATATACTATGTCGTAAATAAACGTTTATTGATAGAAATATTTCGTAAAAAATATTAACAGAAGCGTAAAATAACGAGATCTGAAGCAGAAATCGTTGAAACATATTCCAAAGTCTGTGTAAATATATGTTGAAAGAGTTAAACCGTTTAGAATGCTGCGTAAGAAGGCGGCAACCAGTGAAATCGACCGTAGCTCCGTCGCTAGCGCGCCGCGAGCAGAATTCAAGCCGATTGCGGGTGGGTAGGCAGCCCACTTGCCAGTTCTGTGTTGAATCGAAACACACTGTATATTCAAGCCCCGACCACTGCTTCTCACTGGAACAACAGACAATGAACGAATGAATGGAGTTTGAATATGCACAGGACAGTGGATTCTATCACTCGGGTCAATGAACGCAAGCAATTTCCCTTCCTTAACAAATATTCCTCGTCTCTGTCACATAATATCATTCGCAACGTCAGAATTACGTATCACGCACTCGTCCCCGATGCGACTGAAGGCATCTCACTGTAAACACATTGCAGTATTGGGGATCTGTTTTTTCTTTCTTTCAACACTGCGGTTATACGTCAATTTACCTTACTTCCCTCTCGTAGGATACTATACACGTAGCAGTAAACCCAAAAAACGGAACGAATACAAAATTACCTAAGTAAGTGGGCTTTACATCTTGTCGACAGCGAGGCCATTAGAGCCGGGTGCACACAGCTTGGTATAATAAGATCTGTGAGAGGATTCGGTCATGACTAGAGGTACATCAATTTCGCGGATTTATCTGGCAGCAGCCTAGACTTGTCAGTCCTATACACCCACTGGCCACAATCTATTATCTATTGGCTTATAACCGTACAAGCAGGTAGCAAGCGATAGCACTTCGCATTATTTCCTTATATACTACTGGCTTGCTGTACTCAAACGCGTTTCGTAACAGCCGCCAGCAAGTCACAGACATCACAGTGAAGTATACATAATTGGCGTTCAACCTGACCTGGAATGTATCTGCGAAATTTACGTACCTCTAGTCATGACCTTTGTTAAGGAACCGTCCCAGCATTCGCCCGGAGTGATTTCTGGATACCACGGAAATTCGAAAACAGGACGGCCGGCGCCGGGGATCGAACCCGGGTCCTCCTGAATGCAAGTACAACGTGTTAGCGTTGCGCTACATAGCCCGGTTACTGAATGAAGATTTATAGTAATATCTATTTAGCATTTCCATGTGAGAAACGTGGCGGACCTTGGTATTGGCCGGAACATTTTCTTGGGAAAATTTTGTTTCCCTCTTCTTTTCGTTGCGCCACTGCCACTACTCTCTGACATCTCCCTCATTATCGCTATAAATCCAAAATCTCTGAACTAATTTTAGATTTATCTAAAGAATGGAGCAAGTCCGTGCGTGTTCACCGAAAAACATGTTACAAAGCCTAGAGGACTTAAAGGGCATGGACTCGAGTTTCTAGGCTTTTGACAGAATTACTTTTATATAAGTACCGATAAAGAAACATTTGCCTGTATCTTTGTCGCAAATCGGTTTTACTATATAATTTATCTTTACGAGAGAAACTATATACAGGTTTTTAACTAGATTATCAATTAAAATAAAGTTGGTTAGTTAAATTAATAGCTATCATCCTGCTATGTGTTGTCTCGACAGATTCATAGTACGTCGTTAAAACGAGTTAGAACAAAATTACACAGCGATGTTATGGTATCGGTAACCTTTTGTGTTTTAAGAAAGAATTGCAGTAAAAAATTTATAAACTCGGGCCAAAGTCCTTAGAACCCATTCACTCCCTAGAAAAGAGATGCCACACGGAGGAGTACAAATATATCTGAGCTCAAGTCAGCTACCGTAAAGTGAGGTAACTTTGCACCACCCCATTAATTTATTTTTAAAAATTCTAAAACACTATTTACAGTAAAGTAATATCGTTTATTACTGATGTGTAAGGTGAAATTTTAATCCCTTTAAGAGGATGCTAACAGTTATTTTAAACGAAAAATTGAGGTGTAATGTTACCTCATAATATGGGGTACCTTTCAGTACATGATGTTCATGAAAGTATGTGACAAATATTGCAAGATGATTCCTTGTAAAACACGAGGTAGAGTTATAGCATGCAATGTTTTAATTGTCGCATATCTTCCGGAAGAAATTCGTGTCTGAAAATTGACATTGAAAACCAACATTGCTTAAAATAGCCAAAAGTAAATAGAAATAAATAATGACATCTCGGGTGAATTTTAATAATAAGATCTTCATCAGCAAAAAAAAAGTTTCTAATTACTTTTTTACCTCCATTAAATAACCAGGCTGCTCAGAACTTCATCGTATTGCGTGTTGCGTACCTGTATGGCCTCCCATTTTCTACGACCATTTCCTCGAAAATGGATCACTTGAGATTACTGCGACAAAGACCACCTTTTCTGTTCATTTGGGGCCTCCTGCTACAAACTGTAACATTTAATACCCAAAAAATGCAATGTTAAAATTTTCTATGCCATAAAAGGCTTGACAATCCCCTATTAGCTACTGAAGGTGAAAAGTATTTGAAAACACATTTTCTCACAGATTACAGATCTTGTTATTAAATCGCACGCAGAAATTAATTATGTATATCTCCTTGCTTTCGGTTATGTAACAAATGTTTTTTTTTACTTTTATAATTGATAATTTTTTATGACTATTGTTATGTATCAGTCGAGAATGCACAAATTGTTCAAAATATTTACTTTATACGATCAATATATTTTCTATGATACTGATTTTAATCAGAAACAATTTTAAGCACATTTACTGATAACTGACCATTGGTACATTGTCGGCTGCTGCTCAGGAACATGACATTGTAATTGTTGATTGAAAATGGCTCAAATAAACTTAATTCAAAAAAGTACTCCACGTGTAATCCATGTAACATATGAAATCGGGTCACGTGGTCATCTACTTCATTCTCAGTGACATCTGAAACACTACCTCCCGTCGCCAACCAATGTCTGAGATAAAATTTAATAACAACAATAATGCGTTTTAGCTAAGTATATACAAAGTATTTTAGATAAAAAAACACTAGTAGGCCTATGTTGTTGGCACTTGAAACATCTACAAATATCCACAAAGTGGATTGATCAGGTTAATTGAGTGGAAATTTTTTGACTGTACTAAACATCAAGGTATGAGCGCTTCTGGGTGGCATGAGGTTAATAAGGAGCAACCGCTGATGCTAGAGTGGGGAAAATGGGACTAAACCGATAAAACCCGCCAGATGAAGGCTATTTCCGCCATTTTCCCCACGTGTGAGACTTAAGATAGTCCCACCGGGATCTTAACGTGGGTAACCTTGGTAGAAGGCTTTAATTGGCAAATTTCACAGCTGTACGGGCGATTCCTGAAAGATTGTTAGACACGCGTAGAGTACGAACGTCAGTGTATAATTTGTCTATTACAAGGATACAGTTATCCCTCCCCTTGTTCGTAAGCTTGTAATGCATAAACTACGCTTCCAATCGCCAACAAGTAATCACCATTAAATAATTGGTGGATTTTTTACTCAAAACCAAAATTAATTATTTTAAATATTTCCATAAAGTAATCACATTTGCTCACGTATTAACTAGTAAGATTTCTGATATTGTACTGTATTATGGTGAACGACTAAAAACTCGAACAGAGAATTTATTTTTGATCTTAAATGATGCGATATACTCTAAGAAATTTTTACGGATGCAGCCGTTATGATAATCGGCCAAGTTGCAAATGAATCTGATCTAGTCACATGTTAAGTTAATCTCCGCTGCCACCTTATAGGCTTATGTTGTCTGGGAACTGGGATGTCATTAACATGAGCGAATAATTGGTGGAAACCTAAGATTTCCGTGCGAGAAAGAACATTCGGTCGGAAATGCGTCCTTACACTTCCAAAAAATAAAAAAAAAAATATTAATTGATTAATAAAAAAAAGTAACAAAAACTTAAAATTTCTAATACGAAATCTTTAACCGTATTCTAGTTTAATGTTAGATGTTGTGTAATAAACCGCAATAATTGTTTTAACAGGTTGCAAATGAAAGGGTGAATTGTCGATCTAATGATCATTACATATAATTACTCGCACAAAAACCTCGTATCGTCCATCAAAATGTATGTACATTCTTCAAAAACAATCTATAAAGCTCATATTAAGTACGTAATTTTACTGATACATGTCAGCCTGCATTCGGGTGGGGCTTCACTAATGCGAAGGACACATTATCCTACTAATCTTAATTGCGGAAGCAGACGCTGATCCAGGAGAGGGAGGCAGAGGGCGCGCCCCCTCCCCCTTTTTGACATTGTATGTATAGTTTATCCATTAAATATTACAGACTTTTTAAAGTGGTGTGTTCAATTTTTGTTCAGGAAATGCCTTAAAATACACCGTTTTGCATCTTGACTCTGAGTGTAGGAATAGCTACTTTTTACGAATGCCCCCCTCCCCCCCCCCACCAAAAAAACACCTAGATCTGGATCCGCCCCTGTGTGGAAGTTACAGCCGGAAAGTAGGACGTGCAGTAATTTTAAGGACCCGCTATATGCGTGATCAGTGCATAGATTTTCTAAAACATGTCAACCGGAAGACAGGTGGAACAAGCATTCTTGTCAAGGGCAACTAATATTACTCCTCTTTGACTCATGATTCTTCTATATAGTGCCGGTCGCCAGACAGGAGGAACCTAGATTGACTTCATCAAATGACAACCTATATAGCTTGTCTTCAGCACTTTGTTCTTCCACATAATGTCGGCAGGCAGACAGGTGGGTACCAGAGGGCACTGGGAGGAGAGGTCGCCGGTGGGAGAAAGTGGTTGGCGAGACGGCGCGGCGGGGCGATCACACGACCGCGCGCGGCGGGAGGCATCGCTGCTACATATCGACGCTCGTACCGTGCATGTCACGGGGAAAGCCCCGCCAGTCGACTTTCTACCACGAAGGGCAGAGGCGCCCCCCCCCCCCCCTCACCCAAACCCCATGATCGTCTCATGTGAACTTCCCCCCACCCACCTAAGTAGATCTTTGTTGTGTCTTGGTTGTGAGCCAGTGTTTCTAGGTTGAAAACGTTGCACGTAAAATATTAGTGCAAGCTACAATAAAAAATCTGTTATCCTACAAATAAATATGGAACAGTTAGCAAATAAATGATTTTCTAACATTTTCCGTATAAAAGTTTGTGTATACTTTTGTGCCGGATGAACAATTTTTGAATGTGCTACCAAATTACTGATATGTCTGACCTCATCGCTTCAATACCTTCAAATCCTATACTTTTATTGAAATTGTCGGAAAAGACCCTGTGTAATACTGGCAAAGATTGTATATAGATACAGAATAGAAAATTTTGCGGGGTAATTTCTTGAAAGTGTGTAATTTCGTGTACCATACGTCAAAGTCTCGTCGAGAGGAAGTCGTAAGGGACATGATTAGCTAGTCGAGAATCAGAATCACTAGGGAAGTCACAAAAGTCTGCCCTAGCGTTCGTTTGTTGAGATTTCGGAAAATCATGGAAATCAAAAATCCGGTCGGAAGCGGGAATCGAACATGGGTTTATCCGAACAAAGTCTATTGTTTAACAACTGCGCCACCTTGCTCCATTTCATGTAGATATAATTAAATTCTTTCATGGCTTGCTGTGGCTGAGGTACTGACGGCGTAATGGCAATGAGAAAATTTTTTTATAAATAATTTCCGTTACTAGAATCGTGGTTTACATGTACAATAACTCAACTTCTGGATACCATTAGTGAAGCATATTTTATCAAGTAGGTCAACACATCTCTTTAATTTCGTATACGCAATCTGCGCTACGAAGAGACGCCCTAAAATAAGTGATATAAGTGGTTAAGGATAAAATTAGCACTTTAGAAATAATAGTTTTTTTTTTTTTTTTACTTTCAGGTAGTTTATACTTCCCTGCCAATTTTAATACAAGCAGATTAACGTTAATTTAACAATCAAAGAACTTATGTTATACCTTACATTAAAGTTAACGCTCAAAGTCACGATATATAATATTTTTAAATTATTGCTCTAGACAAGACGTTCTTCAAGTGTGCTCACTTTATCGTGAACCATCACGCGAACCATCTATAGACTTCATTTAATCTGTCTAAGTTGCTTCTGAACTTCGGTAACCGTACAAAATGTATACATATTTCTGTATGTTAGTGCCTTAGTGAACGATTCTGGTCTATTTTCGTAGCGTTTTTGACTAAGTGGGAAGGATTTATTGGCTTTCAGGCCTTACGTTTCATATGTCTGTTGCAATTAACTGAACATGTTTACAGTAGTTCGTGGTAAGTGGTTACATTTCGTAAAATAAAACGGACTCCGGAATCAACGTAGTTACTTTACTTGCTCTCGTATATTTAAGAAGAACTGACACATTTGAAATAGTTTGTAAAGTGTTTTTTCATCGTTGATCAGTACGATATTACTATTGTTTGTGAACAAATGACACGGCAAAACTTGAATGCGGCTATAAAATAAGTCCGAAATTTTAACTCGCTAGAGGCAACAATAATAGCAAGTGATATGGACAACAGTGATATGTAAGTCACGGGACACCTAACTACACGCTGAAATCTCTCAATGTTCTTTAATTTTATTGGAAATTAAATGGCGATACTGTAATATATTTGTAGAAAGTGTGCTGTCAAGTTAATTATAAGTTTATATAACTACTGGTGATTCAAGTTGGAATTTTTCCAGATACAACTCACTTAAAAGGCAGTTTCTAGCAAATTATGGAGGCTCCAAAACGTTATTACAATAGGTGTACTGATTTTTTAAAACAAAACATATATATTAGGTACGTGACCTTAACCCGTTTAATTGTGTAACATGCTACAACCAAAACAGTTCAAGCTTCAGGTAAGAGATTCTTTTAATATCCAAGACATAATGTAAAAAAATATATGTAAGTGGCTTAGCAAGTTGCAAATTTGTCTTCTAACTGGGCATTGCAAATTATGTTCTGCACACATTTATAATGTTAATCCACTCTGATAGTGTAACTTGAGAGGCAAAAAATTACACCAATGTATGGGAGTGTATGTAAAACTATTTCCCTTAACAAATGGAGAATGTTTCTGATATTTCAAGACTTAAATTGTAACAGTGCTCAATATTTCCTCTATTTATAAGCTTGATGAAGTATAGTAAGAATCCAATATTGTGTGTGGGTTATTTCTTACTGCTTAGGTCATATAATTACATTATAGGATAGATAGTACAAATGCAGCAGTCAAGCATTCGTGTAGCCTACATGGTTATTCTTTATTTGCAGTTTTATGCAGTCATTTAATGTTTAATACCAACATTATAAATGGAGGAATACCCACAGCACAGCAAACAATGTTCCTTGATTGTGTTTATTTTATTTAAATTACCCTCTTTCTTTTTATAGTTTAAAAATATTCATAAACAGATGTAAGACAATGAACAGTGAAAAATGTTGTGCAATTTACTTAGAGTTACATGAACTAGACAAACACATGCATAAAATTAAGATTTTCTTACAAAGTCGGAGTTTGAGTACCATATACCAATACAAATTTTAGCTGTCCCGTGATTTAAATAATTCTTGATATTTGAGCCAGAGAATTAAATTGTGTTTTATAATTCTGGAGAGATTATGTGAAGAGCAGAAGTTCCAAACGTTCTAAGTGCCGAAAAATAAATATGTCAGGAACAGCAAGAAACAAATAGCTTAGAATCTAATGGACATATAACAATGATATCTTTGACCTCGTGTAAAATCCAAACAAATGGTGGGAGGCACTTAGAACGTATTGAGGTTGTCGGCATTGGCATATAGAACCATTTCCTGGGAAAAAGTAATTTTCACAAAAAGTGGCACTTAAAACGTTTGGAACTTCTGCTCTTCATACATTCATTGTTACATTAATAAACATTTGCCAACACGCGTTATACTGAGTATCTGATATATTGTTACTAAACAAACATTAAGGCTCATGGATCCATATACGATATTTCTACGATCTTGTCCTGGGGGTTAGGTATTTGTTCACAACAGCTGGTGTGTCACTTAGACGTGTCAATAAGTCTGCTATAAATCAGTGAGCTGGATGCAGTAATTCTCGAAGGAAACGTGTAAAAAAAAAAAAAAAAAAAAACAAGTATAGCTGACTTCGTTTATATCTTGTAACTTCTTAAGTTTGCACACTCAATATAAGTTTCTTGAAGATAACAGTGAGATATTTTAATAGATTACATCCACTGCTATTTCATAATCTAATAAAAGTACTTTTATAAACGCATCATAAACGTTTTTAAATATTATAATAATAGCAGTTTTCTAGTCATCGTCTGTAAGTTACACTATGAGTACCAAATGTGTATTCTCAGAACAAATTTGGCAGGGTGTATTTAGACATTTAGTATTTTCTTACTAACATTCTTTACAAAAATGTTATGAAGAAACATTTTGCGTCTTTCAGCTGCAATAAAAAGTGTACAATTTATTTTAATTAAGCCACTGTAAACATTTCTAATATTAATTGTCCTTTATTTTTATACATTCTCTATCAACATTAAATTTTATTTCCGCATGATAGTTGTGTATCACTGTCATCATTGTCGTTCATAAATGTATTTCTGTTTTAACGATCTACGACTGTGAATTTAAGCGGATACCTTTACAAACATACATTTTGGTTATACGTTAATTACAAAAGAGGGACGAACTTAGCGCTTAAATATGTGCCTAACACAGTTCGAAGCTTAAACTTAGCTGCGATTATGTAAGAAAATGTCACTGAAAGGGAGTTGGCTCGCTTACATCTTAATGATTCCAGAAAGTTAGTGAGAGCTTTATCCGAAAGTTTCCTCCTAACAGGCTCATGTTCAACTGCATTAGGAGAGTGTCTCTTCGTGACTAGCCCTGCAGGCTCTTATTTCTTTTTACAGCCCAGACGTTTGGTTCAATCATTTCTTACTCCTTCCCTCCATCGTCGTGTTGTGTTTTGTCATTCAGAATGGGAGATGCTATTTCCTGCTGCTAAATCATGTATGTTACGTTCAGTTTATCATCATTTTCACCAACACGAAATTAATCTCATGGTAAAACTATAAAAATGTTCGTCTGAGACTTCTCCACTTTGTTTGCTGCTGGTAATAAAATCCGATAGCTGATGAAGTTTATCATAATCTAGGACTAACGTTCTTGACAGGATAAATTATTTTCTTTAACATACAATTTAGTCACTGTCCACGGCATCATTCATCCGTGACATTCCGAATGTAATTCATATGTGATAGGTGAAGCTAGCAATCAAACTTCATTATACGACATTAACAAACCCTTTTTTTTCCTTTAGCTTATCCACTTTTTCTATTTTGTAACCGATTGTCAGTAGTGAAGCCACGAAACCGCTGTATTATTTTCCTAAGAGGAAACTGACGCCTGGGTGTCAAGCAGACACAACCAGGAAATTTTCTCGGGTTCGATGACCCCTAAGCTATACTCAATGGACTCTATACTCGATTCGCCGTGATTTGTTTAGCGGTTGTTGCTCATGCGAGATGCCACTTGTACATTGGCGTGACTTGCTTGTGTTTCGATTTTAGAATACATTTATTACAACACAACATTACAAACAATATAGTGTCCGTTTTGAGGCTCTAAAATTATATTTGTCCGCAATAATTTATGTTATTCACAAGATGAAATATTCACGATTACCATTTGTCACTTGTAACTCAGGGCCTGAATAGTATATTGATTGCCATTTAAGAATTAGACATTTCACATAAACACACTGAAGACAGGTTTCGTAAAGAGAGTTCCTTTTATCACGTACAAAGAAAGAGTGTAAAACTAATTTATGATTGATGGAACAGATCAAATAGATTGTTTTTTTTTAATACGAACGCACAGACGTCATGCGCAAACATTACCAGAACATGAACAAATGTGTAATATTAATAATAGCTGTAACTATAACAGCGAATTACTTGAGACGCTCTTATGAGATGTTATCTACATTTGCCGAACCATTGCGCTTATAGGCCATAGAACACTAAACGGCATTACTGCAAGAACAAACAAAATTATGAGTTGCGACACAGCGAGACAAATTAAGTTGACATTTTTTTAAACAATTTCGCACTAGGTTTGAAATTAAGGATGTAGGTGATTAGATTTCTGCCCAACACATTTTCCAAGCAAGAAATTGCACATGATTAGTAACGATACGTGGGTAGAGACCGGAAAAATTCGCGGGTTCACTGACTCCGTGTATTCAAGCAGACATTATCTGCACATTGGCTGCTCGATGACGCAGTGATATGGGCCTGCATTTAGTTACTTATTTACTATTGGCTAAGCGACTTCCAGGAAGTGCCAAATAAGTAGAGCCCGGTAATTTTCGCGAAAAGAATTTTGCAGCACTTTGTTTCAGTGCCTTACGTGCGCACCTGCATCTCTGCTATGTGGTCAGTGATTGGATGCCGTAACACCCAGCGTGTGGAGGTTAAACCCGCAAATCACAGACGTGATGTGTGGCAGTTATCCGTGAACTGATTGGCACAGTCAAATGAATAATGACTCTGCACAAAAACACTCTGTCAATAGCCATGAAGTTGAACTTGCAGGTGTGCACGTAAGACACTGAAACAAAGTGGGGCAAAAATCTTTTCGCGAAAACTACCGGGCCCTACAAATAAGTTACGGGCCAACTATGAAAGTGGCACGAACTTAGAGTTGCTAGATTTCTAGCTTGTGCTTAAAAGAAAACGCGAATTTTTCAGGTCTCTATACATGGGTAGGCCTACACAAAATAAGTAAAATATTTTGTAGCGCGGTACATCACACTTCTGTCGTGCTTCTCAAACCATTTATTTGCGAGAACATAAATCTGAGAATGTCCATCCAAGACGAGTGTGTGTATTTTTCTAGTGTTCATCATACTTCAAGTATTAACAACAAGGAAATACGTTCTCCCTTAATTGACGCAGCATTACATGTGATTTCTCCGGAACACTAAAAACGAACCTTACATAATATATCGCTGTTAATAAAACAGTAGCCGAATACACTTCAGATCCTGAGCCCGAACAAGATCACATATGCAGTGAATTAAGAAAGTAACGTTATAAAATAACACTGTCACCGTGGAAAGCCTCATAGGGGCAAGTTACCGGCGAGAAGACTGCACTCATGTTCAGCGACTTGCGCCTAGAGGCCAGAGTGAGGCTCACTGCGCGTGCTATGTCGTCCTTACCGCTTCCGCACTTCAAGGCCTCGAACACGCAAAATTCATCCACAGAGGTGGCCACCTTAATCGCTTATCATATTATCTTTACTCGCACTTTTTTCTGGCGTGTGCATCAGAATAAGGGGCCGTGCCATATTATGGGATAACATTACGCCACAATTCTTCGTTTAAAATAACTGTTAGCATCCTCTTAAAGTGATTAAACTTGCACACTACACAGCAGTCGTAAACGACATTACTTTACTGTAAAAAGTGTTTTAGAATTTGTATTTGAAAAAAAAAATATTACGGTGGAACAAAGTTACCCAGGGGGTGCAAAGTAACCTTACTTTACGGTAAGTGAAATAATTTCATTTATGCACTTTTATAATACAGTTGAGAGCTGTTTCCAATCGGTAAGTGGTGTCGCGGTTAGCGCAGTGGCCAGAGTACTCGTCTCCCGTCAACTTCGGTTCCCGGCGGGGTCTATCCCGGATTTTCGTATGTGTGAATTGCGCCGGGCCATACCGCTGATCTGTGAGTTTTCTCGGGAGTCTCCAGTTTCCCCGTCCCTTCATTCCCTTGCTGCTTCATACTCACACTACGTCACCCCTCACCAGCGCTTAAGGCGCCCGCCTGGTGGCCATGTGCTCGTGTGAATGAAGCACGGCGCCAAGGGCGATGTTGACCGGCTCATCTGGTGCGGTATCACCTCTACCACAAGACACTGAAACAGCATACAGTGGTATCGTAGAACACTCGCCTGACTGACACTTTCAGTGGTGACCATATATTTTTATTTGTGGAAATTTTTAGGCCAATTTCAATACACCTTTACATCGTAGTTTCACACGAATCCCTTCAGTAGTTGTTTGGATACAATAAATTGAAAAAGTTGGTTTTAGCCATTTTGAGGAGTTCCGAAATGATCTTTCTCCTTAACGTGCTGTTTCAAACTACCATTCCAACATCGTTTGAAATGTTTGTTCTTTTCTTAAATGCACACATTAAAAAACATTCAGAAGTTCCTAAGAAAAACGAGTTCTGCTAGCATGCTGCATCGCTGTTTACAAGCCAGGATGGCGTACACCTTAAGACCTAGATCTTAAGAGCTGAACAAATTTTCTTCACTTCAATCGGTAGGTCAGACTAGACAGCTTGAGAAATAAAATTAAATGCCAAATTTTGGTAATATTTGTACTAGCTACCGCATACTTTTAGGGAGCATGTAATCAAACTCATAGGGAGATGTGAAGTGATCATATGTATATTGCCTAGAACTTGTATAACTTATTTGTCACCGAGTGCCGGGATAGTCCCTTAACAAAGGCCATGGTCGGTTCGTTTCCTAGTGTCTGTCCTTGAGTAAACGTGTGTGTAAATCGTATCTTATAATGTCGTTGTCGACGGGCCGTAGAATTCTGTAAAATTAGGTTTTGGGTATATTTCTTTCATAAGGCGTAGCTTATTAGTTATTGCTAAGCATTTTTTTTTAATTTGCAATAAAATGTGAATATGAAAGAGCCAAGAAAAGAACACTCCTAGAAATTAGTTTTGCCGACTTTGTGAGGAAACAAATTGCTAATATGATGCGTTTGCGTTTTTGGTGAATTATATTTATGGCGCTATGATTTTGTTACTATGATTCCGGGGCGCAAGAGATCAGACAGGAGGAATGCGATACGCTGAAACAATAACAGCTCAAAGTGATGCCAGTTTTTTTTAGGATTACCGAATTTTTCTACGGTAATACTCGGGTTCGATCCCCGGCTCCGGTCATCCTGATTTCGGTTTTCCACGGTTTTCCGAAATCGCTCCTGGCGAATGCTGGGATGGTTCCTTAATAAAGGCCACGGCTGACTCCTCTCCCAGCTCCTGTCATTGTACCAAGTTGTATTTCACCTTATCTATGACCTCGCCGTCGACGACGCCACTTACCTACATCCCCTATTTTTCTACCTTAACCTTATTAAATGACTGCAAATTTTAAAAAGATGTTTTCAGCGCTAACGTATGCAGAATGGCCCATTTACGTCGATCATTAATGACTATGTAGAGGTGTCCGGCACATATAAATTTTTATTGTATATGTACTACCTTCGCGGGCTCTGCCCCTAGACATAGAGATTCCTGTTGGCAGCACTGCACCTGACAAGTTGGCAGCCCGCGCGCACGAGCAACGCACGAGAAAGCGAGCCCGCCGGCGTTTTGGAACGTCTCCCCACGCGGAGACATTTCCACACTGATTTGCTGACGATTGTAGGAAAGAAAATAAGAAGACGACTGGCGGGTAGAGAGAGACAGTCTGCCAGAACATGACCTGACACTATGTTAACGACAGTCTGCGGCTGTACCTGCACGACGGAGGGGAGGCTGGGATAAATAATAATACGTGATGGCAGGCATGTTGGGAGCCGGCGGGCGTGATTCTCAGAGAGTGATCTCGGGGAAAGTTGCCTCGACCTGCGACCCGTGCTGTCTCTCAGTCTTTACGAGTTCGATACAGCCCCTTCGAGAAGCACACCACAAGTTTCCAACATGTCAGAAATTATTCATTTCAAGGATGCCTTCAGATCGCTCTACAGTTGCCGCAATTATGTTTACGGATTATCGAAAGTTGGATCATTTTATGGTATGATTATCCCGAAAGTGAGGAAATCGTTAAACATGTTTGTTACTTTCTACTGTACTTATAATCAGTAAGAACTTAGGAAATAGCTCTCATTTATATGCGAAATAGCTTTATCAGTTTATTTTGAAATGTTTGCTTTACATCAGGATACTTCTTCTACGTCTCATAATAAACACTTAAAGGAGAAGCCGATAGCAAAATAATTAATCTGTGTAATATAACTGCTGAAATAATAAAATTGTTTTCATTCTCAGTACAAGGGCAGTATTCTCACTATCGGTCCGTGTTTTGATGTGTTAGCCTACATGTGAAGTGCAACATTTCCTCAAATAAAATCTATTTACCGTCAAGTTTAAGAGGAGATGAAGTAATAATTAACTAACGCACAAAATTAAAAAAAAAAAAAAAAAAAAAAAAAAAAAAAAAAAAAAAAAAAAAAAAAAAAAAAAAAAAAAAAAAAAAAAAAAAAAAAAAAAAAAAAAACCTACTAGCTTTAAAAAACACTAAAAGAACACACAAAAAGGGCAATCTTAGATAACAATTTGTAATTTACGCATTAGGCCTATATGTTTGCTTAGGAATAGTCTCTTGCACCAGAATTAAAGGTGCAACATTTTGACCAAACTAACTTCGTATCACTTTGGAGTAATGTCTATGAACAAAGTTGGTGGAAAACATTGATTATCTTTTACAAATTTTCCTGTGTTGATTTCTGAAACCTTTATTATTCAAGTACTGTACTACTATATTATCTCACGCCCTTTTAACAAATTGTGCCTTCTAATAGACGTTAACAATGTGTTTTAAATTTATGCGGTAAGTATAATTCGTTCGGCAGTGCCGGAATTTCTATAAGTTACTGTGAAAAATTAATAACAACGGCAAATTATCAGATGTGAAGGAAGTAAATGTCTTAGTGTTGACAATATTACTTATGATCACTTACATATACTTTACTCATGTTTGACGTGTTGTGAATAATCGACGAAGGAACTTTCCGTGAGGTTAAATGTCATCACCAACAGGAGTGTTAAAATTATGATTGACAGCTATGTGTGCTCACATCGTTAGAATTTATTTAGGTACTGCTAATATGCGCTACAGCTCAATCCTGTACCAGCCTGCGCGTTAAAATTTCGTAAAACGTTTACGTTATGTGTTTTGCAACGCTCGGTAACCCGAAGCACTGGAGAGTGAAAACCAAGCTCAAAATGAACAAACGAAATTTGAATACGTTTCTGTTCATCAACGGTGGTGCACACGATCTTCTTTATCTAATAGTATGTGTTACGAATGAAACTATTACGCAGGAAATCATTTTCTAACTTACCTGTTTGGTTTTTTTTTCCTGAAGTTAGGTGTTCAAACTGCAAATAATGTTTACTTTTTTTTTCGTTTATAAATGTTTTCTTTTCGCCACCATTAAAATACGAATAAAATAACAGTAGATATAGATCCAACTAACATTTAAACAAGAGACCAGCGGTCCTCCCACGGCATTGTTTGCGTGTATGACTCGTTAAAGATAATGTCCGATTTTATTGGACCTCTTTGTACACCGGATTAGCAGTTCGGCCATCGAAGACTTCGATAACCAAGCTGCAGGTTGAGCTTATTCTCCAGCAGGCAAAGTATAGCTACAGCAGCTACAGTAGCTACAGCTGCCCATGTGAAAATTTGTCCTAAGTCTATCCCTGCCACTCTTAACGACTTAACGACTGCTACGAGTCTTATTTACAGTCATAACAAAACAGACCTTTAAAATGAGAGGGTATTTAGATGGTATAAGTGGTATACGTTGTATGATTACTTATTTCTTTCGAGTGCAACCACTGCTGTGTATATGTGTGTGTATATATAAATAAATAAATAAATAAATATATATAAATATATATATATATATACATAATTGCAGAATGTTAACTTTTATATAAATACTTACTTCTCTATGTTCGCACTTGCTTTTGCGGATCGTCTGCTTAGAAAGGTTTACGAAGGCCAAGTGTGTTCCCCTTCCCCCGGTATTTAATCGTTATTTTAGTAGACTAAACGCTTATATAACTATTTTTGGCATTTACGTAAGCATCATTCTTAAGCAAATCATTATAGATCTCAACTGGTTAGATGGATATTATTAGCTATCTGAAAACTAATTCTATGCCTTTCACCTCTTTAGTTGATGAATTTCAAAAAGTTTTATCATTACATGTTAAAACTTTGTATATGTATCCAGTTATGTAAAAGTCACTACGATAATTGAGTCAAAGCTAAATTGATGATTTATTCGAAAGATATTTTATCCCTTCAGAGTCTTGGCAGTTCATGTTCAGAAAAGTCCTGAGTCCTATTTACGGACGTTTACGTATTCAACATCATGACGCGAAAATACATTCTCTCTATGCAGTCGACGGCTATCAAGGATTAATCTAAAATACATTCCATGTATTTTCACATTCGTTGGGGTATAATTTAAAAAAATCTTGAATCATAGATAAGGTAATTTTATGAGTCACACGTTGAAGTGGAAACCGTTACGGTAAGTATGATGCGTTCGAGACACATCTAAGATTTCTTGAAAACATATTTCAGCCCGTTTCAGCACCCCCCCCCCCTTAGTTGCCGAATTTTGAAAAATATTAATTTTTCAGATATTTTTTTAAGAACGCATAAATCTTACGCAAAAATCGCGTTCCATCTAAAGTTCAGTGGGGTCAATATATTAATAATCTGTTTCACATAAGTTTGGTAAAATATTACAGCTACTTATTGGCAGTAATTTTTAATAATAATTTGTGATTTCTGGCACTATGCGAAAGATTATTAGTTCCAAAATGAGCCGGAAATGTCTTTTTCACCATTTGTACTGCAAAGTTCGTCTAGCATTGTACCACAAATCACAAAATATAAAAAATTATTGCCCCTTAAGCAGCTGTCAAATTTTACCAAACGTATACGAAACGGAGTATATAGAGATTATGTATCGTAAACCTCTTTGGGGTCAAATTTGGAAAATATCCTAAAATGTTATTTTCGATATTTACTTAAACAACATTCTGAAGTGAAGAGCACTACTTAGACTGATTCGATAGATATGGAGAAATAATCGAAAACGTATTTTACGTTTTTTCACCCCCTTAGTTATCGAATTTCGGAACATCTTTAAATCCTAACTTAGACATTTGTACACGTTTCAAATAGAAGCAAAAATCACTATGACAGTGCATTGGATTCAACCTGTACAGACTATTCATAAAACACATCTTCCAAACCCCCTTATTTTTTTACTCCTTGGGAGTCGTATTATTTTAGATATTTACGTAAGCATAATTTTTATTCAATAAACAACTCTGTAACCCGAAAAGTTAATCAAAAACACATTTAAGGTAATTTCATCGTCTGAAAGGTTGGATTTTTTTAAAATCCTGAAATAGGTGAAAATGCATTTTTATGAGAGTCCCATGGAAAATCACAGCGATACCCCTTCGGTCCGAGCTATATAGATGATTTTTGGATATTTTATTTTACCCCTTTTCACCTCCTTAGAAATCAAGCTTCGAAAAATCGGTTATTAATGCTCTCCAACAACCTGAGAATCACACAGAAAATAAATTTCACGTTTCTTGGTTTAGCAGTTTTGGGATGCAGTTCAGTATGTCAGTCAATCAAAGTACTTTTAAATATCCAAATTATAAATGCACAATAATAACAATCACGTTTGATAAAAAATATATTTGAGATTGTCAAGATGTGGCTTCTATATATATATATATATATATATATATATATATATATATATATATACACACACATATACATACACACACATGATATAAGGAAATGTTTAGCCCAAATTCCGGGTGGTGATTCATCATGTAAAAGTAAGACGAAATTGTATGGGATACTTATAAGACAAGTGAATATAAATGCCACTCAATTGCAGATGTAATTTAAAAATTGTTTTTGGTCAAAATACAAAAAAGGGTTAGGAGTTTTTACAATTCAGTTACTGAAAAATTTAAACTGTAAAAATTTCAGCCTTTAAACATTTACCTTTCATGAAACTAATAGCGGTGACCACCCTCGTATTGCATACAATTATTCAGTTGTCAGAATTTGTTAACATTTCATGTTGTCTATTCGCAAGGAACGAAAAACTTCTTCTTGTTGCAAGCTCCTAGAATGAAACGTTTACAAGAAAAATGCACATAATTGTTGTGACAATAATGCAACACCTGGCATGTAGGCAAAAGTGATACCTCCGCCTAGGAATAATGCACTGTATTCTCAGGATAATATGCAATAATTTAGAGAAAAAACATTAATACCGACACTGTAGCATTACTTTTTCAAGTATTGTGTCACAAAGTTGATCGTGTTTGGTGGTTTATTGTCAGAATGACGAACACAATACCATTCAGACGTGTAGCAACTGCTTGGACCCACTATTTTCGTTCACAACTGGCTGCAAATATATGTACGTAGAATGCCAGGAACAAACTGGTTTGTGACGTGAACAGTATTGTACATTTGTTTACAGTGAATGTCCACCATTGTCTGTCCACAGAGCACATCACATGCATGTTCGCAGCGTTGTCGCATTATTGCCTATGGTCTAGGCGATGTATGTCTGCGCGAATCCTCAAGAGCGTTTTGAGCATTAACGTTATGTTCTATGAAGTTTATTTTTTGTCACATAGGTATCATTACTCAATAAACCATCTTTAAATGTTCTAAAATTCTGACGGTAAAATAGTTGTATGTAATTAGAGGGTAGTCGCTCCTGGAATATTTATAAGGGTGGGAGGTAACAAGCAGCATTTGCTGTTGGTTAGAATCAATTATGTAATATGCGGAATGTTAAGTCAGACAGTAGCTTTTTTTTTTTTTTGTGTTTGGTGGATCAGGGTAGTATTTTTCGAGATGCAATATTCTAAAAATATCGCTTAATTTTTGCCGTTTTGAAATGTCTATAAAAAACATTCGTAATAGACAGGCCGCATTTTAAAAATCATAGACTCATATTTTGCCTGGGTTCTTTCAACAATTCCCTTTCAGATAACAAACTGCATAAATATAGTGAAGTATTGTCTTAATATTCGAACTGACATGATAAACAGGAACAGTGCCAGTCGCGTCGAGAGTTCACGAGGAAGTCATAAAAAAGAGCCGTCATTTCTCCACAACAACGTGACCGGTGTTCTACTAGCTTCAGTACTGACTCACGTCTCGTTAGCAGGCGGGCCACGATCCACGCTCCGACTACAGAATACCTGCGCGTACAGAAGCGAAACTGTGTTACTTATCGCGGGATCCTGCCGCACGCTCCAGCAATATGGCAGGATGCCACTGAGTCTGACTATGTATGCCTAGGATACGAGTCCGCTGGTCTCTGACAGAAATGGTAGGAAGGAAATCTTCATATTTGCCGTGCCGTAGACAGCAGGCCCACATCGTCTTAAGACATTACAATTCATTATTATTATTATCATCATTATTATTATTTTAACCCTGAGAAGAGAATGGTTAAATCTGCGATTATATAGTTAATTCTGTGGAAACTTTTCAATGTGTCGTGAAGTACACAGTTGGCCTACGTCGTCTTAAGGCCAAATTAAAATATATTATTTGTCTTACATGTTTTAATTCTGAGAAGAAAAATGCCGAATCTGCGGCTGTATAGGGAATTTAATTTAACTTACTCTACAATAAAGGTATTGCGGTTTAGTTGTTGGCGTATTATTAAGTCGCAGAAAATATAGCAAATTGTGGGTTAAAGTATTTCTTCAGTAATTGCGGCCTAATTATAAGCAAACAACTTAATTGCAATATCTGTACTGTAGCACATGATAAATTGAATTAGCTATAGAACTGAATATTTAAAAATTTTATTCTCACGATTTCAAAAATGTGTCAAATATAATCAATCAATACGGAGAGCGAATCGGAACCTTAATAGAACCATGTAGTGTATATCTGATGTTGCAGTGTGTCAGGCCTGTTATAGTTTACGCGAATCGGTTCAATTTATTCCTAACACGTTTATGTAGAAAATAACACTTTCTTCAACTACGTTTCTATTATTTAAAATATGAACCCATCTTGGAAACATTCTTTTTGAGCCTTTGAAAATGTCCAAAAAAAAATTTAAAGGAAGCCTGTATCACCAAAAAACAAAAACAAAAAGCTATAAGCATGCGTTGACGCTTGGTGCATACTATCCACAAACAAAATTGCTGTGTCTCTGCTTGGGTTCCATAGAAAATAAGATCACTAAGTAAGGCTGCGTGCTAGTTTAGCGCATCCCATGTAATGGCGATGGTTCTCTCGTTGAGCGTGGCTGCCTGGCCCTTACCGCTCCCTGCTTTCCGCTCATCAAGTCAGGTTAATTACCTTCAATTTTATTAAGCGTTCTTATCACCAAGAGATAGCGTTTATTTTACAGGCATTACTTTTGACAAATATTTTTTTTTCACGGAGCATTATTAGCTTTCGTAGATTTTTCATAATAACATGTCAAAGTCACAATTTGCAAGTCACGCACACAAATAACACGTAAGTCGCACTTAAGATTCACGTCACGAACTACTTATGCAAAAAATATTTTCCTAAAATTACTACTTAATTAAAAGAATTGTTAAATTGTACAATGTACAAAACTACATTCTTTGGCACTACCGTAACCCACAGTTAGTGACAGCAGGGGTGACGCTGTGAGGTTCGAAATGCTTATTTAGGCTGCATCGGTAGTAAATGAGTATATAATTCTATTTAAGTATTCCACAAAAAGTATTTAAACTATACACATTAAATTGAAAATATTTTACTAAACGACTTTAAAATAACCATTTTAAGAGTCACAAAATCACTCCCTTTTACGATATAAGTTACTTAGATTAGATTACTTCATCTTATTTTAGTGTATACTGTTCAATTAATTAAGGCTTTTGATTTCCGTTACTTGAATATCTAATGAAGGATGCATATTCTGACTTTGACATATCTTTACGCAAAACCACTGGAGAGGAAAAATTAATTAACGACATAGTAGAAAAAAACATCTATAAAAATACTAACTCTTTCAAATATAAAATAATAAAAAAATCTGTGGCAGTTACCATTAAAAAAGAAAGACTTTCACCAACAAGAATATTACAGTGTATTTTGTCAGACATTTTATTATCAAACAATGATTGTACATTTTCCTACGCTGCGGCGTATACTATGTTTTTCTTTGTCACGTTGCAATTAAAAAATATCTTTGTTAGTAACTGATGATATTGAATTATGCTAGGAGGGCTTAATCATTTTACTTGAAATACAGAACAGATTTTATTGTTGTTAAATTTATCTATCAACTAACTCAAATTCTACGTTATTCCATGATCTAATGTTAAATAAAATCTGAAATAAAAATATTAACAAAGTATTATTTCAATACGGTGACAATAGTTCCTACTTACTTGAAACGCGTTCCATTATGTTAGTGATTCACGTTTTTACTTAATGGAAATATTTATAAAAAGGAAATGATACATTTCATATGACAGTATTCAAGTACTTACAAAACATTTCGTACGCTTGAAACACTGTTCTATGGGCGCTCTGAACCTAAGAATTCATAATATTTTAACTGTACCAAACATTGTCCCACTCTTACACATTACATTAATAGCAGTTTCCCACAAATAAAATATTTTTCAGTTCTATAGACTTCGTACAAGCGCATGTCGAAGTAGAGATTAGACTATTTACGCTACTTACCCAAAATTAAAAATTATTGAAATTATACAAATGAAAGAATAGTTTAAAGTGAAAGTAAATGTATTCAGCTACAGAATGACACCTTTATTATTTCACGTGAAAATTATTTGTAATTTTAAAAAGTTTTTTAATGTACGGAATTTGTTTTAATATCATTGAGTACCGGTATATTTTTAAAATAATGTTTACGTGAAATACTAAGGTGTGATTCTATTGTTTAATACAATTACTTAGACTAAACATTATTTTATTAGTATCACTTGAATAGATTTACTTTGGGTAGGTAGCAAAAATAGTCAAATCGCCATTTTAAAATACGCTTGTAGGAAAACTATTGAACCGAAAAATATTTTATTCGTGGTAAATTACTACTAATGCAATGCGTAAGAGTTGTACAGTGTTTGGAGCAATTAAAAAATTAGGAATTTTTCTGTCTGATTGCGGTCTACCGCAATTTTCATCACCATTATTTAATTTTTTATTTACACCAGGCATTTTTTTTTCTTATTTTAGACACAAAATGTTACTAAATTTGACTCTTATGAAATTTTTTTATCTGTCATATTTTTCGCGTAATGGCTTGTTAAAGTCATAGTTTGCATGTTTCCGTTTTAACGACCACACTAAAACCAATTTATATACCAAACTTAAAAAAAATCACAGTGGATAAAGACATTGCAGGCTACAATGATATGCTCATAAAATTAAAGAAAAAAAATTATTTGTATTTAAAAAAAATATTGAAATTTTTAAATTTTATTTTCAGTTTCAACATTTTTTTTGTGTGTGTATTAACTTAAAATTGGTGGGTGTATACATACACTATATTTAAGTTATCAGTAAAACATTATGAAAGTTCTCAGATTTGAAAGTCTTAGAACAAGTATATTAGGCCTGTAAAACTAACATTCATAACCACATGTTATAGGAGTAAAAAAATTTAATGACCGTTACAAGGACGAAAAAAACTTTTGACTGAATTAGAAATTGGAGCATAGTCTATAGATTTATAACACCATCCAATTAATAAAGAAATCTTCAACCATGTGCAATCCTGCACCATCAGGGTCTTCCCACGTTATAATGAAGCACTTAGTTTGTAGAAGCGCATGTTGTACAGAAAAAGTCTGAAAAGCTGTGTTTCGAGCTGTAAAAATTAGTCTCACACTCGAGAGGAGCCAGGTTCATTTCCCTGCGCGGACATGATGATTTCGAGTCTCCGTAGTTTTGCGAAAACACTCCAGGCGGATGCTGGGATGGTTCTTTAGGATCCAAATACACGATGCCAAAAACGTAGCAGATTTCATACCCATTATCTGTTACTGTATAGAAAAGGGTTACTAAAACAGATAACGGTATGAAAGCTGTTACGGTTTTGATCGTCGTGTATTTAGAACCTTTAATACAGACAATGGTCGTTTCACTTCCAGTTCCTTGGGCAACTTGTTCCGTCTATGATGACCTTTCCGTCGACGCAACGTTAAGACTTTCTACCTCCTACCTACCTGTTTCGGGTTTGTGTTTATCGATTATCCAACAAGCAATTCGCACCGCCCGTTTAGAAACGTATGATATTATGATAGGCGCTTTAATGCTGGGTTAGTATGTGTAATTTGTTATGCAGGCTGTTTCCTCGAGGTAACTTGAACGTACAACCACCGCACAATTGTGCCCCAAGCACAGACCAGCTGTGAAGAACGCCATACCCGTGATATTCACGCCAGCTAAACAACAATTGGATGTATCGCACCAATGATAAAGCCATCGGCGAGGCAGCTTCGTTCACAGTGTGACGGTATCTATTACTTGTACATTATTATAATCCAATAGGATGTGATTCGCAGTATGTTGACTGTGTTTTGATACCGTGAACTCTGGTCAGCAGTAGACTTATGATCTAAAATTGCGTGTTCACGTTGCGAGATTCTTCAGTGTGGTTAGTCTGCTTAGATTAAAGCCATGCTCTTTTTTTTGTACAGTTTTTGTTAAAAATTATTAATTTAAACTTAAACGAGAGCAGATATAAAAAAAATTGTTTAGCAGTTTCGTTTAAAATGGTTTTGTTGTGATAGCTAATGTTTTTCAAAATAAGAAATTATATTGTTTCTATTAAAAAGGCAGTTAATCATATTTTTGTTGGTTACTTAACTAACCAAAACCATATTATTTACTGTCTTGAAAAATCAGTCAATCAGCCAACGTGGAGATGACGATTTTAAACAAAACTGCCTAACAGATTATTGATATCTGCTCTCGTTTAAGCGTAAAAACCTTAATATCGCTACAAATGTAGCATAGCCTTTCCCGTCAAAACGTTACTTAATTATGAAATTCTTCACAAATGTGTACCTTAGCGGTTTTATTCGTCACGTAGTGACTTTTCTCTGTTTAAAAATATAAATGAAACACTCACTTAGCATCATAAACTCGCTTCCTGGTCTTCGATACTGTCAGACAATAGTAAAGTGGAAAATCGATATGAGCTAAGCACAAAAAAAACCCAATTAATGGATACAAAATAGTTCTGCGAGAACTTGCGGAACTACGCTACAGGCGATCCTTTGCCGCTCACAAAATCTGTAAGGAAAATTATTTGGACTTTACTATCTCTACTAGCATTACAATTTTCTCTGGCAAACACATTTCTTTGATGAAAAAAAAAAACTAAATTGTTCTCTACTGGGGCTTGGCATACTTGAAATACCCACTCTACTACTAAGCATTTTACTCTGAAGCTATTCTGTCGTTTCAATGTAAATTAATGACATGATGGTGTTAACTATCAGTACTGTAATATCGCATTATTTTTGGTGATCAGCAAATATCTGTTATGAATATAACAAAATATTCTTCTGACAGTGAACGAAATTTTCTGCTATACGTTGCACTCACACTAAATCACAGGAACGAAATTGACCCTCATATTAGCGGGTTTTGTGTGTTACAGTGATTTTAATTTATGTTAACTCGCTTAGTGGGCGTTGAAAATTTTATATTTTATTTTAGACAGCTGCTTACTATTTACTGTGCGAAATCGATTACCGTTTATTATGTGCGCTACCTACCCTTCAGCAAAGACCGGATTTTACATGTAAAATTATATTCTGTGTGGTTCAGCACTTTTATGCCACAAGTGAAAAAAGAAAACCCATACTCTTTATTTTTTACAACATTTTAAATCCTGTAGCTATATTCTAATCTTCTGCACGCAGAAAATGTTATTCGTCCAAAAGCTATATCATAGGAATTCACTGAGCTCCGTCGAATATAAATTATCATGTGCGTGACTAGCCTTGCGCACGCCAGGATTCTGAGCAAGGCAGCTCCTGTTACAGCACGCCAGTTACTGAACTAAACATCGTTCTCTCTAAAGCTAAAATTTAAAAAGAACTTATCTCCATGGGACGCTGTCCACCAAAATATATTGGGCAAGAATAACAATTCCATGCAAATAATATTTTTCTATATTATATGTGCCTTATTTTCAATTATCTGACCCCGTTAATGTTTTCTTATATTATAAGTTATTAATTGTAAAGTTACCGTTTCCTTGTATTGTTGTGAGTTTACATATGTTTGCTTGAGTGAAAAGGTTCACTGTTTTCGTACAGTAGTTTTGTCTTTGAGTTTTGCGTGGTAAAATCCTGGTTCATCAGTTTCCTGTCATTACAAACTTATCTCCTTTTATTTTCATTTTCTGATAAGAAAAATTTACGTGGCAAAAACAAAAGCCTTCCAGGCAATATTGACCTCCCGGAAAACTGCAATTAAATCTCAATTGCGTCTCGGAAACAAAGGTGTGATGAACGCCATCAGAAGTAGTCTCAGTGTTGGTGTTGTGTCTATAAAACAATCTAAAACTTACTTATTAACTTTATCAATTATTTTAACATCTGTTGTAAATCTGGTTTATGAAATAAATGAAAGCGTACCTTAATATTTACTGATATGAATATTTATAAATGTGTAACTGTTATTTCCTTCACTTAAACAAAAAATTATCTAAACGATTTATCTTAATATTACAATAAAATCTAACACATGCGATCATAATTAAATGGCATAGTTATAAATCTCCGAAAATGCTTTCGTTGAACCATTTTCCTCCCAGCAAATAAAAAAATAAAAATAAAGCAATAACAATCCGTACTTTTATTAAATTGTTGTTCTCTTTTAATGCCGCATTTTAGAAGAATGTTTAGTATGTTATCCTGGTTAAGTTAGCATTTGTAATGCCAAACCAGTTTCTTTCATTCTTTTCGTTTTATTCAGTTTGAAAAATGCATTACCGCCACGTATTTATCTAAAGAGTGGTTTTTGATCAAATGACGCTGAATTTCTCATAAACAGAAATGCGTTTCTGTTATACAATCTTATTTGTGTAGATTGGTACATGTTAAACAGGTTTCATCTGCTTCAAGCTTGAAATTTACATGAAAAATAAAGCGTTAAGGTATGGGTAACATTACCTTATTAGTTGCCGACATTTCCGAGTAGAGTTTACGATGGGACATCAGCTCTTTAGTATATTTTTTATTATGGTTGAGAAACTAGTAATGAGTTAAAATTAATGGCGCAGCAATTTAATGATGCGCTGTATAACATAGCGATAAGGAAAATACAGATGCAGGTAAAATGAAAATACAGTTAGTTTAAACATTATTTTTGTGAGTATGCTTGTTTTCAGATTAAAATGTAAATTCTCGTATTTCCTTCCACCGACAACAGTTTGAAAGTTCGCTTACTGTTTCTCTCTCTAAAAGTTGATTCCGTTATTAGCTTGATCACATGACTTGCCAGACTAGGCGACAAGAATAAATAAAATTCATGAATTGTTAAGAAGACCCGAAGCCTATTTGTAATCTGCTGAAACCGTGTTGTTATTATTTTCATTTAATTAGGATTTTGAAAATCACAGTGAACAAATTTTTAAGTCATTGTAGTTCTTATCTGAATGTTATGAAAATCATCCATGAATAACTAGATAAGAATGGCAACCATTGACACAAATTTGAGGTTACAATTATTTGTGTAAATTAAACGTATGCCATACAAATGTTTTTATTCGTGTTGATATTAAATGATCTTGCTATTGGTAAATAGTAAACAATGGTTCTATACATTGTGTTTGTGATTGTCGCTATATACAATAGCCTACTCGCACTTACATCAAAGAATGACTGGATGGTGTTGTTATCGGGGGCAACAACGCCCGGAGCCGTCTTTCAACGTACCAGGTGCAGTAATTGTGACGTAACCACACGCAAGGTCGTATCGTACCTTCACCAGACTATCTGCGTTGCCTTTACCTAATGACACATATTTTTGTCGTCCCGTGGCGACTAGTGATGTCAGCGAGTTGCTAACGTCATAGCTTACGAAATGATGGTGAAAATTGGCAAACAGGTGTTTGGCATTTGTTACACTTTGCAAATTTGGGACGTTTCAGAAACTGGCGATATCGCGATACTAAGTATTTATTACTTTATGTGATGTTGATAAATCAGGAGAAAGGTATTCATTGGTCTGCGAACCAAAACAGTATTAAACTGGCACTTAGAAATTTTCGAGCTTTTGTGGTGACAATAATGGCTGCGATGTACAATTGTGCGATACAATTTTCTTGGCGTGAGAACGAAGTAACGATTATAGATACAATATAACAAACACCTCTATATGTTTCACAGTTTTTGGCGCTGAATGTAAGTTAAACTTAACATATCGTAACTGTGCTGAACCAGTCAACGGAACGGATTGTCTCCTAATGTGTTGTTTTTATTTATTATGTTGGGATTATGAGATAACCTTCCAGGGTGTGTTTTTCTGTATTTGTATCCCCCCTTTTCCACAGATAGTATTTGCTTACCTCAAAACGGAATCAGTCTCGGTGCACACATAGTATTTTTCAATATATTATTTATATTATTAGACCGTTTTCAGCTTACTTTCAAAATAGAGGCCATTATTACACATTTGTTCCATGTCATATTTCGTGAACCATACTGATTCATACCCAATTTTGAATTTTGATAGTGCATTGTTGTCGTCACTGGCATGAAAAGTTATGTTCTTTGACCGTCATTAAGGATAATAGCGTGACGTGAACGAATAAATAAATACTTTATTTAGGCACATTGTCTACTGATTGTAACATGATATATTTTAACGGTACATAAAACGATATTTCAATTTATTAGGATTTATTTTTCTAGGTTTACTGATTTGCAATTTGTACAATCTCAAGGCATGAATAAATAAATATTCTTAACCGAAATGTATTTCGCTAACTATTGAAACGACAATAACCAATTATACTATTTTCAATGTTCATCATCTAGCTTTGCTGTAATTGGAAATATACTGAACTATTCATTAAAGATTAGACCGTTTTAATGTTACAGAGCCGTCATTTCTGGTCATAACACTATATGAATAAATTAATACGTTTTGAAACTTCTCAGAAAATAGATGTTTGATTTATACTCAATCGTTTTATAAGATTATACAATAAGAGGTTTAAATGTTTACGCTGCTGTTTGCCGAAATTGGGAAAAATAATTGTCACACACGCAGGTAACATAGAAATGGTTGTTTTGCCGCCTTTTTGGATTTTAGCCCTCAGTGATGTAATATGGAGCTGAATTTGGCACATAAATGATACGGTGAACGGGAATATCTATAAATTAAGAAGTTATGATTCTCATTATTGAAACAATAGCTATAATGGTATTTTATATCTGATTGTTATGTATAATTTGCAATTTACATGATTTCCAACATATTTTGTATGCAAAATAGTAACAAGTACACGCCTAAAATGCATTTTTCTGACTATTTATTAGTTTGTCAGTGCTCCTTAGAAAATGGGTACTGCTGCACCGGTTCGTGCCAAATGTAACGTAACAGTAGTGTAGACAACTAAGACGTATTGCGTTTATTTACTCTGCCCCAATATAAAGGAAAATGGACTTATTCGTTACGCTGGAAACTTCTTGATTGCTTCTGAATTAGTTCGTATAGTAATATTGTTTAGTTACTTTTCCCATAGAGAACAGAGCTGAAAGTAGGCCTGCTGAAAGTCATTGGAGATTAAATGTGAATGTGATAGTTGGGTAAGTGACGGGTAGTGAGTGCGCATCAGGAAAGACTTTCCCTGAATACCATCAATAGTGTTCTCTCCTGCTGGAACTGACCGACATACTGTTGGCCGGGAACAGAACTAAGTTTCAATTACTCCGAGCGTTTTCTTACATCTCGAGTACTTGCAGCGGTAGAAACTAGATATATTAAGTTCTTAAGAAAATTCACGAAAATGTAATGGTAATTAAAAATTCCAAATTGTTGGTGATAGAATGCCCAGGTACAGTAAGTCCACCCGTGTTCGAAATTTCAACTGATAGCTTCTCCGTCAGAAACTTAAGCCAATATTATATTTAACTATAAATAAAATAGTGTGCAAAGAATGCACTGCGGAGGTAGCATTTAGCATAATATTTATAGTGTGGAAAATATGTGGGCCTTTTTAGAATTTTTGTCATTTTAGAACTTTGAATATCACTTCAAGCAGGGCTATTGTATGAGAACGTAAGGCCCGGGGCTACATAAATCGGAGGTTCCTCCCACCCCCTCGTTTTTCCCCTTTCTAAATGCAGTGACAATTTTTAAGGTTAGGCATTTTTATCTTTGTACTGACATGTAGTCACTAATAGCAACATTACACTTAAAAGTACCATAGTAAAATGCATTCAGTCCACACAGAAATATTACAGCGAGCAAAGCAAAAATAATGTAAGTTACTGAAATGCAATTCTTAAAAAACTAAATGAATACTTCGTATATAATAAAATGCCAGTTCATTTAAATTATTAATAAATATTTTTTAAAATTCAAAAGTGAGTTCTCCTAGACTGTCAGGCCCCGGGCAAATGTCACTCTCCCCCCCCCCCCAATCTAGACGCGCAGCCCTGATTGCAGGCTGTTATCTAATCCTGGTAATCGACAAAGCCTGGTCACGTGACTGACATAACTTACCCTACTCCAGCGAGTGAATTTTCATAAACGTCTGTAGTTTACAGTAGGCCTATCTTTAGTAGACATCGGTAATAGGCAGTCTCGCAGTAAGCAATGTTTAGTTGTCACATAGTATTACACGGATTGTTTCATCGACTTACATTAAGAATAAAAGTTTTTATAAGTTTTTAAAATCCGAAAATATTGACCTGGTTTATTCAAGTACAGTTAAATCCATTAACTAAGACATAACAACTCCCACGTGAACCTTGATAACAGTTTTCAATGGCCTGGGTCACACTAGAGGTTTAGTTGAACACGTTCGGGGCAGCCATGTTTGATTGAGTCTGAAACTAATCATGCTTGCCAGGTTACACGCCTAAACCGAATTAAATTGTTAAAACTTTCTTACCTAAACAAAATATGAACTTACAAATGTCCATATTTAATTATCATCACATGAACACTCAACATCGTGAAATTTTAAATATTATATTGCAACGAACTAAAATTTTGCTATGCGTGTATATCAAATATCAGTTATTTTAGAATTTATTTTTTAAACGGTACAAAAATTGCACCAAAGAGCAGCCATATCTGTTACACAGCTTGTTGCTCAAAGTTACTTTGAACGGGAAGAGAATGGAATCGTAACTAGTTCGTGTTTTCGCTGCTCAAAGATGGGCATGTCTAAGTGAAGTAGTTAATCATCTAGTGTGACCACGGCCTTTGTCTTGTACACGTAGCACCGTCACCTGACTTGTCTAAACAATAGAAGATAATTTAGAATAGTCTTATATTTTATTATCTTCTGACTTTGGTAAGCTATGTCAGGGAGTTGGTTATATTTACACTTCCTTGGACATTGCCTGTTAGGTCAACGTAGATTATGTTACGTTAGTAATCAGCGTGCAGTCGTAAATATTTTACGTCCTCATGATGTGTCCCAGGGAAACTAAACGTCGGTTATTGTACATTAGGTACGAATAAACTAAAAAATGTTCGCAACAGTGTCATTATTTTGTCAGTAACACCTGAAATCCTATCCCAGAATATGTATCACAAAATGCCTTATTAGTACAAGTATTACACAGGAGCGACACAGTTCAACGGCTTCAAAGAAAATTTGAATTTTTTTCCCGCGTGGTTTCAGTTTTATTTAAATGTATATGAAACATCATAAAAGCGTATATAGCCAATTATTTGTTGTGTGGTTCCCGTATCCATATGGTCTCTAAAGCAAGCATACAGCATAAGTGAGTAATTTATTTGACAACATAATTGTTCTGTCATATAGCGACTAACTTTCTGGGGATGGAACGTTTAGCTGTGAAACCAGGACAAGTTTATAACTTGTTTCGCAAACGTTCCTTCTGTCAGGAAATTACATGAACAAATGCTACTCTACGCGCTTGCGAAATTCTTCTTTCCATTTCAAGACCGCTAAGATTTCATTCCCATTCTTGGAAGTGTATCTACGGAACGTGATGTCACTGAGAGCACTCGAATGAAGAAAGTTCACCCGGGGAGGGAGGAAGGTGAAACGACAATTGAAATCGTCCCCCCTCAAATTAAGCATGATGTAGGCAATGTGTAAGAAGTACAGTCAGTAATAAAAGTTGGCCAGGGTTAGCATGAAACGTGTCCCCTCTACAGCTTATCGCTGAATTCGTGTCTGCTATTCAGAATGTTAAAAGTCCAGTGATCTAATCAGCTACGATCTTGCCTCTGATTGCATCATGCAAGATGAGTTTTTCTTTATTATCCAACCACATCTGGCATGTTGCTGTTTATATCACTGGATAAATTATTTCGCGCGTTTTGGCAGAAATCTAGAGCAGCGGAACGTAGAATAAAATCAATAAATATCGAATGGGGAGAGTATCTTATGGTCAGGGTTCCTTACCCCGAGTTAAGATTTGTAACTAGACACCCATAGACATCAGGCTGACCACGAAGAATGTCATGAAATGAGGGCCTGTAACGGAAAGACGACAGATTGTGAAGGGAAGGAAAGCGGATGTACCCCGACAAAACACTGCCTCGTTACACTCTTTCGGAAGATTGTCCAGGCTGCTTGCCTCGCCTGTCGTTATGTCGCCAACTGGCCAAAGGAAACGTACACCACATAACTTGCTTGTAAAAAAATTGGAAACCGGCACTGTCGAGAATCGAAGACTGATCTTCTTGATCCAGGTGAGTGCTGTAGCTATTGCGCTAACCACGTCCTAAGAGGATATCAGAAAAGTTAGGATAGATTGCAGAGTCATGTGAGAAAAATTTAAGGTAAAGGTGAAACCAAGGAGAACTTGAGTAAAATCTGAGAATTTTTTGTTTGCATTACGTACTCGAGAAAATGAGATATCTTGAGATGAAGTGTCACCAAAATATTCGCAAGAAATAGTATTTCTCTTCTAGCATCGACTTGCAAATTTAGCTAAAATGTATATTATTTTCTATTTATAGTGCAGAAAACTTACATGACAGAGATTGGACAATTTATGTTTAGTGTTTCGCATACCGTAAAGTTGAAATACGCAAATAAAAATGATAAAAATACGTCGCTGATTTGGTTTATAAAAATGGTATCACGATCATTTTATTTTAAAACAAAAGTGACGTTAGAAACACGAAATCAATGTGCACAAAATACTGTATAAATTATGTTGTAGATGCGAGTGCAGTATTTCATTAACACCATGGTTGTTACTCCTCTAAAATATTACCAATAAAAATAATCCTCATGTGGCATTCTAACTAACCTCTATTTATGGCCGCCGTTATTAATTTGCAGCTTGAGAAAATCTTAAGGAAGGTCTGAAGACATCTTACGAAATTCTCAGTTTTTCCTTAGACTTCACTCACTTTTCATATCTGCAATGAAAATTTCTCACAGTTCACTCAGAGAGGGCTTAAATTTTTCTCAATATGACTCTGCAATCGGCCCTAAGTGACAAATTTACAGATTTTTAGTGCAGTAAATGTTTGCCGTTGTATTCTGCTTTCCGCAGAGACAGTTAAAAATAAAAACGAAAAAACTATTGGATGCCAGTATTTTATTGTCTCACTTTACTGCGGGTTTATTGATGTTTCATTTTCCTCCAGAATTAGCCAAAACCGCCCGAAATTTATTTATTGAGTTATCCTAAAGAACCAAGTTCTGTCATGAAGTGACTCGAGGAATGTTGATCTCTCGAGATGTGCTTGATAACACGAGTATTTTTAAAGTAGGCGTCGCCAACTCCGACAATGTGTCCAGTTTGTCGCGAAGGGACAGTACTTCTTCAGCGGAATTCCGAGGTCGACTTTCACCCACGATTAGCACCCTGCTTGCGTATGCAGATACCGTGGCGGAGGAAAGAGAGAAAAGTATGGGAGGGGGCACTCCACCAGTGCCTTTCTCCGCGGGGCACGGCCACATCTCAAGGTCATGTCGTGGCTCTCTGCAACAACAAGAAGAAGACCCATGCCTCCGTCCCCTTTCTCCGTACGACGTACGTCACCGTCTGTTTCGGACCCCCTTCCACCTCGCCAAACTTCTCGACGTACCAGCCTTGCAGCGTCACGGCGACCTTCTTGGTACGGCTCCCAGTGAAACTGGCTTCGCACAGGGGAGTCATCAGATTCCGATACGACCCCTCCCCATCTACTCTTCGTCGTCTGTGGCCGGGCGCTTTCTCCGTTTGACGGACTCTCCGACGCCCGCTCAACTCGGACGCGTCTTCGCCGACTATAAGAGCGGTGCCAAGCCCCCTGGCTTCACCTTTACGCGTCCGAACCCGAAGACGTGATGTAGGAGCCAATCTGTCTGGAGCTATTTTTTTTTTCGGGTCGCGGCCAGCGGGAGGCGCTGAAGTAGACGCTGGCACGCGCGTCCAGTCACTGGAGTGTATCTACGTGCACCGTGCAACCACGTGACATGGAAATGTGTCCTCTCTGTTGAAATAAATATCGAGTAGGGAGTGAAGCGAGTGCAGGATATAAATAACACCCCGAGAGAGGCTGGGAGCACGTAGGCGTCCGTCGTTCAATATCAACTCACATGGCATGAGATGTCACGACGGAGCAGCGACGGCATACAAGGCGAGGAAAACGGGAATATACTGAGGAAACCTGCCACGTTTTCAATATTCGAGAATTCCGGGATAAATCTCGCCGGGATTCTAGCCCGGAGGGAGGCGAGTGGTCTAACCACAACACCACCGCGGTCCCTGTTTGGTGAGGGATAATGATCCTCTGTTTATATGGTGGAGCATAAACGCGCCCGCTGCGGTTTATTATTTTCCTATGACCTGCGTGTTCTACTCTATCTGTAAAATACTTATATAGGTGGTTCGGCATAAAGTGAGCACTCAAAAAAGTCCTGCTAAATTTCTGATTTCAGCAAACTCCTATTTTTCCGCGCGCTACGGCTAACGACGGAAGATGTCTAACCTCTGCGGACACGTCACTTGATGTTTGCGCGAGTGAGATAAAATATTCAGTTAGTAGGAACCTATGTAGTTTGATAAAAACAATCATTAACTATACAATACTGTTACGAGTCGATTTCAGTTGATTTTATTTCAGTATGCATTTATTTGAATATGAAAATACACGGAAATACATTCCGCTATTCGCAGCCAATCATACAAGAAGTAGGGTAACAATAGAAAATGTTGAATTATATGCAGTAATGGCTAGTGTTTTTTTTTCAATGGTAAACCTTTAGTGCTCACTTTATCCCGAACGACATATATCAGAGAACAGTAGCGAGTAACCAGTAGGCAACTGCTCTCCGACGAAACAACTGCACAAAAAATTCACTCGCTGTACAGTGTTGCCTAGCACCTGTATACATAATTCTGAGACATATTGAATAATATTTATACCGACCCTTTTCAATGTGTTACATTATCACAAGCAATTCCTGAAAAAATTAAATTATTATAAAATTTACGTTTTAGGGCTGCCGAATCCAAGTAATAATCTACTTATAACGTGTGGCATTCCACTGCTACTCCATCTTCACCTTATACTACCCCAACAAGTGCAACGCGGCTGGCTACATGCCCTAAACCACCGTCGAGCTGTGTGCAGAGGTCCGGACGACAGAAGTTTAATAGAAATCTGTTCAACGATCAAGACGTAGGCCATGTCATCATCCAAGTGATGTAATACGCGTTTATGCCTGTTTCAAACACTCCACTTATCTTGAAAACTAGTTCTCTCGCGGCCGAAAATTACGAAAACATTTTTGTTAAATCCAGAATGATTTTTTAAAATACAATATTGCTCTAATTTTCTTCCGTATTTTTAGAAGTAGCATGTGCAATCTATTTTTGTTAAATCCATGTTTTTTGGCAGTAGGATCCCAATTGCGGCTTTACTATACCATCGTACGAAAAAAAAAAAAAAAGTCAATTTTTCCATGCCAGGAGAATCTAGTCACTAATAGGGTACACAAAACCAAAGATATCTTTTAAATATTTAAAAGTTAATATTATTCTATCAAAATATCCATGAAAATAACATATTGGTTTAATGTGAACAAATAATTCATTACTGAAAATTATATTGCATAATGTTGAGCTGAACGTGAGCTAGTTAGCGGATAAATTAAATAATTTCCTCAATAATCCAATTGGTCGCCTAAGCGTAAACACCTGAACCGAATTTGCTGTCTACTAAAAAAATGTAGATACAAAACATAAACTTATTTTCTCTTATAAAATCCCATATTATATATATATATATATATATATATATATATATATATATATATATATATATATATATATATATATATATATATATACACATACATACATATACACACACACGTATGTGTGTGTTTCTTAACGCTGTAATTTTGTGTCTGAGGATTTTGACGTTCTTTAAAATACACGTAAGTTTCTAAACATTTCAGTTATCTAGCTTTATAATAAATAAATAAATAAATGCGTGTGCATGATAGATTTTCAAGGAGGAAAGTAATCAATGCTTGTTGACTACCAGTAGTAAAACTAAGAAGCTACTTTTATCACATATCGCACACACACTGTGGTCATTAGTTTTATATACGGCTTTGTAAAATATTTTGAGGACTGTAACTGTTACCTACAGAAGTAAAATCTATTTCATAATGCTACGAAAAGCATCATTTCCTGTAACAGTTCTTTTCTTTACAACGTAATTTTCACAAAGGTAAAAAATGACAGTTTACGTCGGTTAAAAAATAAGAGACTTGGATCGTTTTGTGATAATTTAATTTGTCACATGATTTTTGTTTAGAGAAAAATTACGAAAAATATCACATTACTAAAATAAGCTGGAATTTCGTATTAATTCAATATTTAATTTAATTTTATATTTAATTAGCTATTTACCAATTCATATTCTGAGCCTTGTCGTTAAATGAATAAAAACGTCTGGAAAAAATACTATAACAAAAATTAATTAATCGACGATGGCGATATATGAAGATTTTTTTCCCTTCAAATAACTGTCTTTAATCTATGAAGTTAATAATTTAATTTGGTGCAATGTCCTTGCCGAACTGTTCCGGAATTATGGAACAGCTTTCTATACAAAACTTCTATTGTTGCATATAGATGAATGTATTTAGAGTTGTAATATAAATTATCAATACTGACACTATTCTTCTTTTGTCGCTGTACAAGAGAATGAGACAGCCTATGTGTCATCATAAAGTATTCGTCACGCGTGCATGAGCATGCTTTGTTTACATGACAGCCGGAAGACAATTAACAAAGAACACTCATTCCACAACAGTCTAGCGTGTAAATCAAGGTGCCGCCTGGCGCGACACAGCACTGATAAAGGAAGCCCAGCAAGCGAGTAATTAACGTAACTGGAACGTAGCGCCAATGACAATGCGTCCTAATTACCCGCTTGTGTGACCACAGAATTACGGTGTATTACAGCCGTTATTGTTATCGCGTGGCTAGCGTTGTGAGTCGTACAATTTGCGTCTGTGCTTAGAGGCTACAATTAGCTGACGTCAACATTCGTACGTGCGTTCAAGTTTCCAGCACCTGGTAGGCCCTTGTTACTGAGGCATAAAGAAGGCCTTTCACACCAGGCATGAATTTAATTGGCATGCAGTACGGCGAGAAATTACTGCCCCATTCTCTATCCAAAATTAAGAGAAAGGAAGAATTAACTCGACATAGTGATTACTACCAAGCTACGGCGCAAAAAAAAAAAAAAAAAAAAAAA
>PNEQ01096455.1:94797-130707 GCA_003012365.1 Medauroidea extradentata | reverse complement strand
CCATCTATGTTATCACTGTCCTACTCCATTTTGTCGTCATGTTTTGTTGTTTTATTTAATTTTATTTTTTTTTTTGTGTCGCCTTTCTCCATACTACCAAATTCTGTCCCAGAATTTATGTATGTTGTTGTTGCTATATTTTCCTTGTATTCGTATAGTGTTTTGTTACACAACAATATTCATTTCCGAAATTGTCTATATGAATTACATTGTTGACAACACCTAATGCTGGTATTTATCTATTTGCTTTTATTTTTACTGTGGTTTTTTATTCTGAAATACGCAGTATTCGCTTACAATGGCGTATGCCCAAAAACGGTATAGTTTATAATTTTTTTATGATCGTAAACTTCTGAGTACATTAAAAATAAACGTCTCGTGAGTTGTAACTACAGCTGAACAAATAAGAAAATATTTAAATAGTTCCGTCTGAAACACTTCCAATTGCCATTTGTTAAAACGTACGTACATTTAAATATACAAAATATGTACAAAATCGATTACTAAACCATAAATTTTATAATTTTAAGCCCAGGGGTTGATTTGCAAAAAAAATATTTTTGTATCGAAAGAATGTTTTTTACATATTTGTGTGCGTGTGTGTTAGTGTGTGTGCAATCTAAGATTAGCTTACAGTTTACTTTCAAAAAAATTATGATGAAAAATTCTGTAGTTTGGTCATGTTTCAAAATTTAATGTTTACAAAAGATTAATTTTTGGTTTTATTAGCATAACAATTGTAGTATTTACTGTAAACGTAAATCAACTTCGCTTTCCATAGACTAAATTAAAATCACAAAAAATTGTATATCCGTGATTTCGGATGATAACTGTACGAACAATAAGCAATCGAACTCTGCCAAACCTACGAAAAATTTTACAAGAATCATTGAAGATTTTTTTAAAATTATGAATTTGTTGACTTGAAGTTTCTGAAAGAACGAGCGGACACCAGGTCGCCAGGCAAACATCATACGCACACATTTAACATTGACCTTTTCTTTATGTTCATACATAGAACTAGCCTATATTTGTAAAGACACGTGTATACGTTAATCAAAGACAAAAAAAAAGGTTGATGAAAAAATTTTAAGCTTACAGAATCCTTTGTTCTTTATACTATTGTAAAACTTTTGACCACTAAAAAGCAATATAAATTGCTGCTTATATTCTCGGTAGACCAATGTAGATGTTTCTTAGGCGAGTTACAAGCTAGGCAAAGTAATAGGATTGGAACTAACTGCGTGAGACGAAGCTTGTTGACATTTCATTTTCACTTGTCACCTCGCACACCGTAACTTTCCCTCGGCACTAAAACTCAGTAACTGCTGTCATCATATTCTAGTCCTAGAGAGGGACGCAGTTGTAAAGTGACTAGATGTGTTCGCGTCCCACTACGGAGAATCTGGTTCGTTTCCCGGTTGTTCCGTACTCTATTTCCGCATGTATAAATCGTGGTGTCGCTGTCCGGCTGGTTTCCTCCGGGTACTTCCGTTTCCCCCGCCATTGTCTTGCTCCATTCTCACCTCATATCACCCCTCACTAGCTCTCAGGACCTCACTAATAAGCTCTGACCAAGATCTCTTACCTCACTTTACTCACGCCTAGTACGTTTAGAATAAAACTCTGTGGATAGGACAGATTTCTTACTGAGCTCATCATGAAATGAATGAAAAGTGCACATAGGCCGTACAGTAAACTGGGAGTGAACTCAGACTGAACTTCGTATATAGAAGTATGTTAGACAAACGGTGACTTATTTGACAAAGTGGCAATACTTTATTACATAATTCGTCAGTGTAAATATTTGAAATTTATTTTGCACATCCTGTTTTTTCTAGAAAATTAAACGCTTTAAGTTGGCTTCATTCTAACCTCTACGTAATCAAACAAACTATTTAATTTATCTACTTCCCCCCTTTGTTCAGTTTAGTCCCATTTAAATTAAACGTTTTATGACGGATTCTACAGTCCAGTCCACATCAGTAACTGGACAAAATTATATTAACTGCTGCTTCTCTCCAGTTAAAGTGTTTCTTATCCGGATACTTTACCCCACTCCAGGTTTATGGTGGAAACATAAGCATGACAAAGTGACCCGATAAAAGCGGCGCTAACACTGGTTTGGCTGTCCTGTGACAAATAATAAAAAAATACGCACAAATAGTACATTCCCATTTCAAGCCAACCTCTAGCACGACAGCCACAGTTGTTTACAGTATTTCAGTTTTTTCGTATATTTGGTATGTAGTTAGATTACGCACTGGAAATCCGCAACATGGAAATAAAGTCATACTTACACTTTCCCTTAAAAAAGGCATGATTTGCTTATGATAAACAACAAAATTTTATCTAAAAATAAATAAATAAATGCAATTTACTACCATTTCACCAGTTTCACTTACATTTGGGTGCAAAATTAAACTCCGACTCGAATAAAATCGATATAATTACTGTTCGGAATTTGCCTCGCGTCTGTCATTCCTACCGAGCTGACGTACAGAAACCTCTGTGCTCATTTGCAGTCATATTTTGTTTTTCACCTCAGAACAAGGAAGATAGTAGTTTTTAATGTCGTGTCTGTCGCGACTATGTGATTCCACCATGAATTATAAAATAAATTTTACTGTAAACGAACTACATGACTCGTAAATATTGCGAGAGGCAGGCATTAGCTTTATTACTGCCCCGGTTGAAGTGATACACTTTATTTATCGTAACATACAAGCAACTTTGATATCTAAGCTTTTACTGCTTCAAAAACTATTTAAGAAAAAAGTTTTACGTTTTAATTGCGATAATGGAATTTAATGTTTTTGATTTGGTATCCCTGGTAAGATTAAATTATTTATTTATTTACTAACGATTTATACTCTTAGTGCACGTGTTCAAAGTGATGAATGTTTTAATTAGTTAAAAAGGTTTTTAACTCTAGAAGAAATTAATGAACATATATAAATTACAAATATAGGGTTAAACAAAAATATCTTAAATAAAACAGTATGAAATACATAGAAGATTTTTCAGACCTAAATGAACTACACGTTATATGCATAATTATACTACATTAAGAGGGCGTGGTACATAATTCAACGCTAAAAGCATTAACATATAACTGAAGGTTTCTTGAAGCTAGTTTGCAAAAACTTAACAATAGCAATCCTAGACAATAGTTTTAGCCAACGTTTTATACAAAATAGTTTACAGTGTTACGAACTTCTGAGGCATAATCTCTGACGCCGGAACCTCGTGCATTTAACTGCGGCGCAAGAGATCCCGCGTAACGAATAAGTAATTCTGGATAAATATTTATTCATAAAGTTGGTAAATACTATTATCTAGGATATCCATAGAGTATTTTATCCATATTGGCTTCGAAAAAAGCGTAGAAATCAATTGATGTTTTCAGCGTTTGTTTATCTACCAGGCACTCTTAAACATAGCTAAACAGATTGACAAAATTTTATAGGTTATCCCTGAGAGTGAGTTTCGGGTCAAACAGCAAGAGCGATAGACGCTTCCCAACAATAACTAGTGTGTGTGTGTGTGTGTGTGTGTAGGATGTATCTAAATTCGTTATGCAAAATTAAGTAGAAAACATGTAGAACACGTATCACAAAAATGAAATATGAAGGGAGCAATGAGCCCTTGAAAATTGAAATTTGACACAACGTATTCTGAAAAATTCGAAAACCATGTGAGATAAAAGAACAAAACTCAGAACATTATTTTATGTTATCGGGATCTGTTATCTCACAGCAAATGATTGTTAAAGCCTTCCGCACTATTATCAAAATCACAGGGGTGACCACCCTTGTTTAATGTAAAACTTAGGCGTTGTCTGGATGTTAAGGTATTTGACGAGGAATAATTGACGAGAATGCCGTGCACTATAAAAAAATTCCCCTTGTTGCAAATGCGTAGAACACAAATTTTTCTTTAAAAAATCTAACATCAAGTACTAATGCTAGTCGCAACGGTACGGTACATTCCAGTATTGGTCTGCCACTTTGACATCTAAAAATTGACACAAAATCGACCACAATCTCGCCAACAATTAGAACAGCGTTTTGTATTCTGTAATGCTTGATCCAAATCTGCAGAGTCTTGTTATCCTCTGACCAATACCAGAATACACCGTACCGCAGCACCTAGCATAAGTACTTGATGTTCGCTTTTAACGGAAACTGTGTCCTACACACTTGCAACAAGAGGACCTTTTCTGTAATGCATGTCATGCTCGTTAATTATTTGTCTTCAAATACTTTCTCATCCAGATACAGCCAAAGTTTTACGACATACAAGGGTGGTCACCCCTATGATATTTATAATAGTGGAAGGCTTGAACGAGCATTTGCTCTGGAATGACAGATACCGATAACATAAAACAATGTTTCTGTGTTTTGCCCTTTTATCTCACATGGTTTCCGATCATTTCAGGAAACACTGTTTTAAATTTCAATTTTCAAGGGCTTATTCCTCTCTTCATATTCCATTTTTGCGATACGTATTCTACCTCTTTTCTATTTCATTTTTCATAACTTTTCATATGCCAAAGTTTGTCGAATTTAGATACATTCTATATGTAGGCGATATTTCGGAAGCATTATGGTGCATAAATAAAGAATCATTACCAATTTAAATTTGGAAAAAAAATTCTACTTATTTATATATTGAAAGTATTATGTATGCTGCCCTATCCAATGATATTGAAATTTTCTAATAGTTAGAAACAAATGTCTAAAATAATGTATACGAATTAAACAGTATTCGGTAAAAATGTTTTAGACATGGCTTTGTTTGCAAACTAAACTTAGTATTATGAGGTTGTAGCTTTTATCGTTGGCCTATCAACTCACTTGGATTGTATTGACTGATATGCCGGCCAACATAGAAGAATTACCGCTGGTTAATAGCTATATTTTCTTCTAAAGCAAATAATTTTATGTCAACCAATACTTATAGACGGCAATGTAAAACTACTCACGTATGAACCAAAATACTGTGTCACACTGCTTAAGATTATGTATGTGAGACTACTAAAAATGCATTGCACACATGTCTAAGCGTGAAAATTGAAAAATACCGTTTGGAAATATTTTTAGCTCAATCGTAATACGAAGCGGACAGCGGGCCAATAATTTAGAGTAATGTTAATTACGACAACGAGGAAAAATTATTTCTTCTGAACGAGTTCGGCAAGGGAAGATTTTCTCGAAATAATGTGAGCACTCAAATTTTAAGTCAATTCGTATTTTTACGCGTGTAACGGCTAACGACGGGAAATGTCTAACTCTCTGAACACGTCATATGATATTTGCGAGTGTAACATATATTGTGCAGTCAGTACGTACATTTATAAATTGATAAAAAATGTTCACCAATTAAATGAATTACAATTATGTCGATTTAGGTTGATTTTGTTTCAGTATTGTTGCATTTTAAGGGGGATGGAGCGCCAAAGCAGTGAATTATCACAATTTTCGAAATAACATTTTCCCCTCGCTTGTTATCGAAAATCAAGGTTCGACAATCCGAAAATGATACTTTTTACAACTTATTACATTACTACATAGTTACAGACTGTCTTATTTTTGGAGCAGTGATGGCAGAAAGGAAAAAGGTAAATTTTTTCTTATCTTCCATCAGTGCTCCAAAAATAAAAAAGTTTGTGAATATGTAATATAGAAAGAAGGTGTACAAATGTGCAATCTACGGATTGTCGAGCCTTGATTTTCTATAAAAAGCGAGGGGAAAAAGTTATGACGAAAATTGTGATAATTCACTGCTTTGGCGCTCCATCCCCCTTAATAGCAAAATACACGGAACTATATTGCGTTATTTCGCTGCTAACAATACAAGCAGTAAGGGGACTATAGTTAATGTTGAAGTATATGCAGTAACGGCTAGTGATATTTTTTGAATGTTAAATTTTTTGTGCTCACTTTATCCCGAACGACCTATACGCTGATATGCTGGCATTTATATAGAGAAATTAGAGTACAAACCACGAATATTTCCGAAGAATGCTGTTTCCTCAATAAACGCCAGTATAAACGTTACATCTAATGCTGGAATCATAATAGCGCGATAGACGCGACGCGAAGGACGAGATGCGAATATCAAAAGTTTCGAGGTTTCTGTGACATCAACGCGACAAAATTGGCGGCCGCTACGGAAATTCAGAATAGAAATTATTTACTTTCATTCGTGTCGTGGATGCGGCAAAACTGAAACATTTAATTTAATTTTTTAGCCAAATCTTGGAAAACTGGTATGTTGGTAGCAAACTTTAGTTATTTATTTTACAAGTGTGTTTTGCTGTTATAAGCAGTAACGTTGTTAACAAACGTGTGTTTGCGACTTTATTTTCACGTTATTTCAAATAAACGGAAATAATTGAAGTACTGTAAGCGGAGGTGACTTCGAACACTTACATGCTTTCTATTTTCATAGTTGTAAACAGTCAGTAAATGTTAATTTAATATCATGATTTTTACTATTCAGAATTTATCACTAGTAAACATCTTTATTCGGGGCTACGTTGCATGCAAAAATTAATTTTTAATGACTTACATGTGTTAAAAGTCACCGCCGCTTATGATGTTGTTTTCATTTGTGGCTGTCGTACTGGTGGCTAGTATGTAGCGGCAAGGAACTACTTATGTTAAATATTTTTTTTTTAGTATGTGTAGCGTGGCAGACGAATTTGTGTTCGCAATAACGAAAAATTTTAGTGTCGCATCGCACCTTTCGCGCTTTTCTGATTTCAGCATTACCGATACAAGCTCAGCTGACGGCGGAAATCGTACCTTGCCAAACTAACAACGCTGGACTTCCTAACCTGCCGTAGAAAACATTACTCTCGCCTAGCCTTCCACATTGTTTATGCCTGCTGACGTCCTTATAACGGATAAAGTACAGACATGAGAACACCAATGCACTGCGCCATAGCTGGTGGGCCGCGACTTGTGCGTGCACCTGTATAGCGGCGCCACACGGCGCTACACCCATCAGTTGGCAAGCGTGAAACATGCACTTTCTTCCCGCGTGCAGCACCACCAGGAATGCACTTCCAACACTCCCACCTTGCCCCCATAAAGCCACGCTGGACTCGTCGGGAAATGTTACATGTGTCCTAGACCTAAATTCTGTGCGGCTGAGGGAAATGGTCATTCATATAGTCGGCAGAGACTGCAAAATGTGTTTTTTATTTGATTACATGGTATACTTTACTTTCCACGCACTTTGGCTTTAAGAATTTGCAAAAAAAATTGCAAAATAAGAACGAAAAGACAGGAAAATAAACATGGTTTCTCCAAAGTAAAAAAAAAAAACTTCAATTTTTTTTAATACTTTAATTTCCTTATAAATTTACACCGAACTCACAGTGACTGCAAAAATAACATTAAACTAAATGTGAGAAGGTGAGAGCTGACCAGTCTCATTCTTTTTGAACGACTGTTGACAAACGAAACATACGAATGAGGAAAGAAGATAAAGAATAAAGCATTTTTAATGTTGTTCTTTTTAACTTTCTGTTACATTTAATATCTACTTTATTTATCGTATCATGTGATTACATGAAGGAATCTATTAGTTCTGTGATTCGTGTACCAATACACAGAAAAAATATTTTGTTAGAATTGACCATGCCAAGAAATTTTTTGTGCTCACTACAAAATCATCTTGTTGCCATCATTATAAATTATGGTCAACATATAACTATTTTATGTTTACCTAACGAAACCATAGTTTTCATATGATGATCACTCGGATTTCTTACGTTTAAGTCTTATACACTTTTAAAGTAAACGTTTAGACCCGTGTTCTACACTCTAGTCCTCCACTCCGACTAGGATGTAATACTTCACTCCACTCATACTTTTTCAGCCGGGCAGGGTGTGTACATAGTAACATTTAAATATTAATTGTCCAGTCTGAATCCAGACATACATTTTTCTCTAACGCACTTAAGCAATATTATCATTCTTTTACGCTTGTAAGGTAAAACTATAAATTGTGCACAGTGAGAAAGTGGCCTGCTTTTGAGGGCGAGGAAACATTAGTGGTATTCGGAATCACTTGCTAATGGCGGAGAGTGTTGCTGACTTGATAGAAAGAGAATGAGAGAGACGTGGCCGAGTGATAAAACACACAGAAACGCGGGCGTAAATGGACGCGTATATTTTAGCCTACTTCCACTGGAAGAAACACTTCCAGAGGCGATCGCACGCCGCAAACTGTGCCTCGAGTCGTTTCCGCATTAACGTCCGGCCTTTATGGTGTAGGAAATAAATGAGTGGGCTTTATACATTTCATTGCGTTGACCGTAAGATCATTAGAAAAGGTTACATACAACTTTACACAAGGAAAGGAACTGGGAGAGGAATCTGCCATGGCTTATGTTAAAGGAACCTTCACAGCATTTTCCATTTCTGTATATCTATGACATTCCTTCTCTAGGCTATTTGAAAGCTATTAAGAAAACATTGACTAGCCATTGGTGGCAAATACGTGGCGTGCCACCTGTACAGGTCAGCTAATAGCTATGAAGCAGTACAATGATTGACTATCTGTGTGGTACTTCTATGGCGTGCTTTCTGTAGGCCAGCTGACGGCTGTGAAGTGGTACACTGATGGGCCACTGGTACTACATCTACAGTGTGTCAACTGTAGGCCAGCTGACGGCTATGAATTGGTACGTTGACGTGTCTATTGTGGGATGGCATGTCATGGCTATGCAAGTCTTGTTCAACACATCTGGTTTAGTAATGAACTGTATGCGCTAGTAAGTGGCTTCTGGTTTAGGGCCAAGCACTGGAATAAGACACATCCCAGCTGTTGGCGAACTATTTGCCAGCTTGGCATCTGGTCGAAAACCGTTAAGGGCACATGTGTGTTTGCTACATTAATATGCCCAAACATGACAAGAGTTTATAATGATAAGTATATTGTTTTCTGTTCTATATTACGCAGGGCTCAAAGTAACTATTAGTAGAGTGCATAGTCAATATTTGTTCATGTCTTAACAGCGGTACCTTGATAGTTGGTACTTTGTTATGAGCTGCGTGGGACACCGGAGGAATGCAGGATCGTGTGAAACGAGAGCCCCCCGATAAAGCTCGGTGTTAGCAGCAACAATCGCCATGTTTACAACAAGCGGAAACAGACATCGATCAAGCACAGGTTGTCATGGTGGGAGATAAGTGGTGTCACTATTACACCACCGACACTGAAGGCCCGCGACGGTAAGCCATCAGAGAGTCTTAATAAAAATAACTTACCTGTACCAAATACGGATACTTTACACGTCTGCCAACAGAAGTTATCTGCTCAAAGATCTATACAGGTAGTTCATTTCCGAACACGAATGTAGCTTACTTATTTTCGCCCAGCGAGTACTCATTTGGAATAATGGAGTTTCGTTGTCAAATATTCTTTTCGTCCTAAATTATTACTACATTTAATACGCTTTGACAATTTGCGCTGGTACGTTATTTGTCATTACACCAAAAAAACATGTGATCTTTAAATGATGGTGCGTATCAAAAACTGTAAAATGTTTATATACGTACGCAATTCTGAGCGAAAGCTGCTGAGTTGCACAGAGAAAAAAAGTAAAATATAGCAAAATTTGTTTGAAATAACCTAATTGTTTATTTCAATACGTGCAAACAAATGTATGGCTTGTCACAACCAAATTGTTTCTTTGAAATATGTTTGTTGTTTTAACCAAACGACGTCGTTGATGACGCCACACAGAAATTGTTAAACTAAACATACTTCGTCTGTTTGAGCAACCATTATAATATAAGACATTTAAATTATTTTGCTTGCTCTGATCATGAAAGTACAGCTATTCGCACAGTAACTTTTGTACAAATAACTAAGTGTAAATATTAAAAGAAATACGTTCATGCGCACAGACTTGAACCCGCAACCTTTAGATCATCTGCCGTACACATTACCCCTAGACAACTATTACTTACGAACAATTATATTAATTTTTACACTCACATACCTGTGCCGTGTAATCCAACAAACTCGTGATTCTGATATTTGGCTTATTCTCACTGTTTTAGTTTCTGTAACATTTACAAAATTTTACACAGAATATGCGGAAAAATATGGGTAGCATGAAATAGAAACTAGAATTATACTTGTGTGTACTCGGAAAAAAATGTTTTTAAACGTTTGTTATCTGCAGTCAATCAACCTAACATAACTATACCATAGAACACAGAAATTAATACGCCACAAATGTATTACATACTAACACTTACAAAAGGCGATACAAGTTTTCTAAACCAGAGTGTGTAAATGCGGTGACGTGATACAAAATAACCACCATTACAAGAACGACTTCCCGAGCGGACATATAGTTACGGGGGTAACTAGGGGTGTGCTTAGCTTCCAGAAGTAGAGAACTCACGAGAGGTACACAATCTTAAAATAGGTCCGTTATCAACAATAAAAATTAAAGTTAATGAATTCGTTTTAAGAATTTAATACAAAAACAACAATAAAATAAACGTTTGCAAAATTTTTACTAGAATTGACAAGCAAGAAGAAAAAAAAAACTACATACGACTTATCATCATTACTACATTTCCATTTCTGCGACACAAATACAGTTACTATGTTATAAAACTTAATCACCTAACAATGTTTACCATATAACAAATCTCTTGATTTGTATTCAAGACGTCTGGACTGCTCACAACTATAGTGCTATTAATTCGATTATTTACGTCTCTCATCGTCACTCCTCACGGTCTCAAGATAGGAGGTATTTCCAAATTAAAAATAAATAAACAAAGTTAACTCTCACGATCCTATAGCCTGTCTTCATACTCTATTCCAGCGGGCATCTTCCCACTGCCTCTGACCGTTGACAACGACCCCAGGGGGAGGGCAAACCCTCCCTTATAAAGCTCATGCCTCTGCTTAGCACGCATTTCGCGCGAGGCGATGACCCCAGTGCAGTGCCCTCGGCATGTGGAAACATAACCGCCTGGGTTTTCGGCTAAATCTCCACGACCAGTAGCAATCCACAATGACCATGCCAAAACACGAAATATAAATCCAACAAAATTATGACATTTCGAAATGACCGGAAATTTGTATAAAAAAAATTAGGGCCTCATATAAATCAAACGTAACAATATTTCATCGTTACCAACCAAATCGTTTCTTTGTTTTAATGTGTGTCATTGTTAAGTTGAAAAAAAAAAACTGTACAATAAGTCATAAATATGGTAGACTCAAATAAATATGATAGAAAAAGTAATTCAATTAATTAGTATAAGCGAACTAGCGTTCATATTTTTAACAAATATTTTGGGTAAAATAAAATGCACGTATGGTTGCGTATAACATCCAATGAAATAATTTAGTTTATCTAACCAAATATAAGTTTGTTTTACATAAATTCTATTAACAGAATTGCATTGTCGAAGCAAATAAATTCCAGTAGTAACTTCAACGATAAGATTGTTAATTTAATAGTAATTTATTTGTTGCAATAAAATTAATATCAACCTTATTTATTTGTTTGTCGTAACAATCCAGGTTTCTCAGTGTGCAAATAAACAATAAAACTAAGAGTTTGCTTCGAGACAGTAAACAACAAAGAAAAGCCAGCATTAGTTCCTGTCAACGAAGTTTACTTCATACATACAATTCCAAAAACTGTAATGTTTACGACTATACTATTTTTTGAGAATTGTATGTATGCTATATTTTTTTTCGAAAACAGCTGATATTGTATTTTTTGTTTCTTATCTCGTTACAAATTCTTTGTTTTGCTTTAGATTTCCTGTGACTCAGCAAAAATTGCTCGCTATGTCGTACGGTTATGAAAACAAGAATTGCTGCTGTGATGAGTCACTCCGAAATGGAATTTTCTTCGATGGCTACAGCATACTTTCTAGGACAAATAACATGATTCCACAATTGAATAACAAACGTTATATTGAAACACAGAAATATTGCACGATATTACGTTATCCTACAAATTGTTTTATTTTTCATTCATGCAGCTAGGAAAGTAATTTTACTCACGTAATATGTATAAATTTTTAAATTTCTGACAATGTGAAATTTACATGCCAATATCTTTTTTTCCACGGTATGTACCAATCGTTACCTAAATAGCGAATTAAATAATATGATCATTTGAGTTGCAGTAGGGTGATATTATTATTTCCGTTATTTGCCTTCCTATGGCAATCAAGTGAAATTTACATTTATAATTTGTAGGATACTATTCAAAGTACACTTTTCCTGCTTAGGTCTGTGTAATCCAACTTAGCAATGGACGAATATGACTATTTCTGTGTCTGACTGCTTATCGTAAAGTTAGGACTTCGTATGAGTGACGTATTTTTTAAACTCTGTTTAGTATGAAACTGTGCGGTGAACGCTAATTCTTTACTTTATTTACTCTAACGAACTAATATAAGTAAGAAAAATGTACCTATAGGTAAAATAAAGTACTTTAAAATGCGTAACTCTATGCGGAAATACATTTATTCATTAAAACTGTCAACCAGCACTATTGTCAGGCAATATATATTTTTTCCCCGTAGAATTGTGTATGAAGTAACGCGTTTCCTCAAAATATTACAGATGCTAAACTATGATAATAAACTTTCGATTAGTAAATGGCCAGATATTAATTTATATCCGACTAATGAAACAACGTAGGGCCAACGTACGCCCGAGTGTAATTTTTACCTTCAACTAACATTATATTAACAAACATTGCTGCTGAACCCACGTCCTTGAAAAACATCTTCATATAGCACATTAGTATCTCACCTTCTTGTAACAGCAAAAATTGTGTTCGCAAAATCTTTTGATTTCACTTCCGTAACTGAGCACGATTAATCCTATGATTTAACAAATAACTGTGTATGAATATGAAAACAATTTACAGCACTGTTCAAAGCTGTTTGGACGTACACAAATGGTAATAAATGTGTAATGCATAATAGTGCACAGTTATACGGAAACCTGTCTAGGTATGTAACAAAAGACTATGGAAAAAAATTTATCGTTTTCATTTTGAAATTTCTTAACTGTAATTAATACGTATTCAATTATTTCAATCGAAATTTTTGTGGACGCCAACGAATCGTATCTATACTGCAAAATATAGATTGGCAGGAAAGATATCCAGAAAAACACATAATGCAGGTAGGTGTGAATATTGAAATTTAAAAAAATCTTATTTCTAGGTCGGAAAAAAGTATCTCTGCTACAGCTACTAGGTTAACTAAAATTCTTTTATTTGAAATTAAATATTTAAGAAATTATTATTAGACAATATAATTGCAGAGGTTCTATATCCATAGCCTCTAAATTGTGATTTTCAACTGAACTACATGAATCAATAAACTTATTAAACAACCCCCTTAAGCTTGGTGTTACTTTTAACGTATTTAAGAAATTATATTTTTATTCCAGGGAAAACTATGTGTTGCTATTCGTGTAATTTTGGTGGCAATGAAAACGCTTCAAGATATATAGCAGAAGATTTATGACACACGGTAAAAATGTAAATTTTTATTTCATGAAGTGGTTTAAAATGAATTTCTCACGGCAATTTAGGTATCACTCATAGCAGAAGAGAGAGTGCGATGATACTGGTGGATAAAAGGTTCACAGGATTATTACTTTCCCTTAACGAAAAAACAAGTGATTCTCGTGGCGCGACCCTGTGTTTTGGGGGGCGGGAAGGCGCGGGGCAGCACCGTCTTCCTTTCTAGTTTGTTATCGCATCTATTGGCGTCTAACAACGACGGAGAGTGGCCGCACTCAACGAAGAAAGTCTGCTAGTACTCCGTACGAGGCGTGAACTTGTTACGTTGATTGAATTCCTGTGGTAGGGGCAACCAGTTCTGTTATATGTCAGAGACTCGAATTAACCTTTTAAGTAAACTCTTGTTCCATTTGCTTAAAGGAAATGTTTGGTTGCGTACCAGAGATGTTACTTCATTAACTGTTAACGCCACGTTATTAACATAACAGACACATATGTTATTGCGATCTCTAAAAGTTAAGAGTCATAATCCAATCCAGAAATGACGATAAGTCATGTAACACGTTTGTCGATTGTGAAATCATGGCCATGAATGTTTGGGCCATAATCAAAATGCATGAATCCTGGATCAGAAACCAAGTGATTGGGATAAAGATGACAGTAATTGTAAAGTCGCTTTCAGCTATATATTCACAGAAACGCTGGTAGGAACAAACAATTTAGACTTAAATAAGAGGATAGTTTATTAAAGTCAGTTGGCTGAAGCCAGTGACAGTAGGATAATTATTCTTAGTGATTAGATGTTATGTTATTTTTACAGCAGAGGAAGATAAGTCTGTAGTGAGCTGATTCATCACGACATTTGTTATTAAAAATAACGTCTTCTAGATTGTTAATTCTGCGTTGACTACATATTTATCAAACAGTTTTCATGTTAGTTTCAATTTTGCTGGTCCGTTAATACAGGGTTTGATATAGTTACACATTTTCATATGATATGTGTACTTGCAGATACGGTGGTTTTCCTAATTTAATACGTTCCTCTTGAATAGATCAGTTGCTTCGCACTTTGTACACACATTATAATTATTAGTTATGGATAATGTGACTTGTAATTGCATAATGAGTTTCATGTAACATATAAATGCGAATTAGTAATATTCTCTTATAACTGGGTTTGCAGGATCATTGAATTCTTGCCTGCTAATTCCTTTTCATTTTGCCAAGAAGTGGATGCTAATTAATGGAAGACAAACTTACCTGTCTGCACACTGCAAGTATCATTTGTATCATGAGTTTTTTTTATTTAAATCACTGTTTAGCTTGGTTGTTTTCTACTCATTGTCTACGAATATTTGTAAGATAATGAATCTGTTTTATTGCCAGGTATGAAGATTTATGAACAGAGCGAAAGATTTTCTTCAGCAGCGTTTAAAGATCTACATCTTAACGAATGTATCGTCCATTAATATTGCTTGAATTTTGACACGTTTATATTAAACTTTACATCTTTCTCTTGCTTAGGGTAGTAAGAAACAATTTACTAAATTTCAGTGCATGTTACATAAGAGAAACATATACCGTTGCTGAATTTATTCAAGGACTTTTGTCTTTCTGTCCATCAGACATTGAAAATGTTTATTTTTTCATGGTTTAAACCTATGTAGTACCTTACATGTGTGAGATTATTGCAGATTTGCGGGTACTTTTTTTTATCACAGAATGACGCATACAACATTAAAATAACTAGTTCAGTGAAGCTGCAATAACAACTCATTTTGCTTATACAAATAGCTTGGTTGCTAATGACAAAGAAGGTCGGAGTTGTAAAAAATTGCTTTCTTAACGTCCCTCTCTCCTTCTTCACTTGACAAAATACGGTCATCAATTTGCCGCTAACATATTCACCAATAGCACAGGACAGCTTAATGCTTACTGTACACATAATAAGAGCCGCAGCGTGCCAAGCGTTCAGGCCACTCGCCTTATTCCACCAAAGCGATCCGGGTTCGATACTAGGCGGGATCTGTCCCCGCACTTTCGCGTGTAGAAATCGTGCCGGACGATGTCGCTGGCCGACGGGTTTTCTCGGGAATCTACCGTTTCCCCCGACCTTCTCATTCAGGTGCTTCTCCGTCATAGGACCTCATTCATGTCATGCTACGGGGTACGAAGACTGCCTACTGTGGCTCCCATTCCTAATATCTGCATCCTGGGTGCGATATCCTGGCCATTAGGTATCCTCCTCATTCGATATTTATTTTTTATCTGTACAAATAATTGCGAACAAATAAAAAGAATAGCGGGAAAGTGTCATTTTTGAGACGCTGTTTGTACTAAAGCATAAAGCAGCACAGGATGTTTTTGGTAAAATAGGACTTTAAAGAAAATTTAAAATAATTATGGTCAGGTTATTGTGTTAATATTAACAATAAAAATAGACGAAAGAATGTTGTATCTGAAATCAATCAACGAAACTGTAGGAGAGCTACATATAATATTCTCTAACGAGGGGTTCTGAAAATAATTGATTTTTTAATGCCGGCCCCTGACAGGTAATGGACGTTTATGTGCTTTTAAACAAGAAAACAAATGAAATTAAAACTGAAAGATTCTAATATTGTTTGATCGAAGTGGTTTTTGTTAATGGTAGAGAGAGTATTTTTTACTAAAAATAACAAAAAAAAAAAAAAATACCATGTAGAATGAAGGGCAACTTCATGTTTAAGTACCTTTTACATCATGTGACAATTAAGTGTTCATACGACATGTGAGTTTTTGGACTAGAGCTTCATATTTGTAAAAAGTACAAACTCGGGTTTTAATACTTTTTTAACCGGGTGATAAATGAGTGTTAACCCAAAATACAACAATTTTAATTATTTACTTTTCATAAATAGTATTTACTCTTTTGGGCGTGTGTGAAAAATACTTTTTTATTGTCCAAACGTAGCAAAATTAAGTACATATATCCAATATCAAAGGGCAAACTTTACAATATGGTGACTAATACTTGCATTTGCAATATGAAAATTTTACGTGCAAAACGTTCAAAGCTCAGAAATTACTGCCGTGTCCGTATGTTTGTTTAACAGATATTTTACTTCTCTATTTTGATGTTTGCTGAGCCAAGTAGGATATTTGAAGATGATTAGCATATTTTGATCGAATGTTTACACAACTGACAACGCGTTTCTTTTGATATGTTAGGGTAATACAAAGACTGATATTTTGGGCCAATAAAGGTTTCAATTTAGATGAATTTCTAATAAACAGACAGATATGTTTAAAGGAGATGTTAGCAGGACGGGTATAGTAGTTGTGGTTGTATGTTTTTGTACGGGTAGTAAATGTAGCCGGATGTGCGTGTGCGTGGACGGTAGTAAAGACGGCGAGTCACGACACAGGTAGTAGTCGCACGCTTCATGTCCTCTTGTTTCACCATTGTGCGTGCCCCGTCCAGCATGCCAACTAGCTATAAGTGTACAGAATATAGTGCAATAACTGCTACAGTCAGCTGTTCCGATTCTATGGCGAGCTGCTGTATTGTACATAAAAGTTGTTCTTGGAAAGCAGTCGAGTGTGTTTATAATTAACTTTCCTGCTTTTTCTAATAAAACATTTTTTCTTAATGTTATTTTTATTTATTATTGATCTAATTAGTGTCCCAACATTTCTGCTGTAACACTGTCAAACCACCAAATAAACGAAACAACCGGCAGTTTACAAACCATGCATTGCTCATTTTTCATCGTCTAAAAAACTTACGATTAGCATATTTGGTTTTCCAGGGATTCAGTCCGAAATCTTACACACGGTAGATACAACTTAACAAAATCGGAACGAATGAAGTACTTAAAAAGCACGTTAAATTATTTATGTTTTCTGCAAACGCCTGAATCTTATTTTCGAAATTGTAGTCATTTCTATGTATTCTAAAGTTGTGCTAAATCTTGGGAACTATCGAATTTGTTAAAACTGAACGGAGTATTTTGACGTATTACAAAGGAAGCGTTGAATTCAGGGAGCTGTACTGTTATTGATTCGAAATAAGTTTACACTTATACATTAAATCATAAATATGTTCTGTCTTATCACGAAACATATCAAGCCTGGTCCCGCCAAATTTTCTGCTAACCGAGCAGTAATTCAGCAAGTTATTTTAATGTATGCATTCTGTGTGGTTAAGAAAGTAATATTGGTTATCGTAACAGCATAAATTTTTTATATTAACTCTACACACGGAATAATATTTTCATTCCGATATATTAATGTAATGGAAATATCAGAAACAAAATGACATGTGTCAAATCAGCTGGAATTTAATCATTTTGTCTGTTGTTTTGTAATGTACCGTCACGTGAATAGTAAGGTTCTTGTGTCATGCCGCGAAAAATATTTAACGGACTTCTTACGCGCATTTTACGTGGAAGATTCTCTTTCTTTTATGTGCATAAAGACGGAGCAAATGACAGATATCAAAACAATGTGGCAAAATCGTCTAAGAAAAACTTCCGTGTTCTTCAGTGTTGTCACTGTCGTATAGTCTTGTGCCTGTGACGTCGCATCATATTAATAAAAAAATCATACTTTTACAAGAAAAAGCTTCTAACTAATATATAAACATTTTTCAGTCCAGGCTCTCCAATAAAAATGTCGCAGTTCCATAAAGTGGTATAAGTTTTGGAAGTACCTGTCAGGACTAGTGGGATACAACTTATATATTTATTTTATTTGACGGCCAATCACATTTTACAAAATATATCTTGCTTTTACAAAAAAATTATTAAAAAAATGTTTGCAAAATTATTTTGTGACACTTCAAACAAGTATTGTTAAATGTACAAGACTTTGTCTGTAAATGTACAGTTATTATTTGTAAATGTTCAGAAACGTTTGTAAATAAACATACATATTTGTACATTTATAACCATTTTCTGTGTAAGTTGACAATATTTTTGTGAACATGTGATTTTTTTTTTACTTTGTGTATCATCCTTTCATGTATGTTATCTTGTCACCGTTTCAATAATTGTAATTGCTGTCATTATTGTGTTCCCTGTTTGTAAGTTTATTTTATTTTTTCATCGGTCCTAAAACTTTGATATTTCAATTATTTTTGGTAAATAAAAATCATTCGTTATGAAGTACTTTAGATTTAATATATATTAAACACTAGAAGTCCGCCCATGCCTTTGAAAACTTGTATTACCCGTAGCATCAACTATTTACTTCAATTTAAGAATCCCTTTGAGCATCATCGTGTTTTTAAGTGGGTTCACTGTAGTACATTTGGATACACAATTATTTTGTTTATCCGTATGGTACGTGCACGAATAAATAATCAGTTTTCCAACTCGTGAGAAGCCCACATACAGCTGTCCATGTAAGAATCGTGGATTTTCCTAATTTAGTACACGCACCAACTCACCAACGTATCATTCAATTCGGATGTATGGTATAGGAACGCATACGTTACAAACAAATAATCAGTAGAGTCCCGGATGTTTCACGTGTTCAAAGACCAGCTCGCTGTACTGCACAGTCCTGTATACATTCTGTCCTCAGCTACTTGTACATCGACTGCTGCTCCAGTGAGTGAGCGTTTGGACATTTCACGATGTAGCGCGGGAGTCCGTGAGTGTATTTTGCATGTCCGAAATTGGTTCGGCGTTCTCAAGGTCACGTTTAATAAACAATGACCTGATCGAAAAAGTTTCCAACATATACGTGGCTCAGAAATCCAACCTCTCCTCATTTGAAACCACGAAATTTTCACGATTATAACAATCAGTCATTTATATAAATGTATAGAATCTATTTACACGATATATTAAGTTTCAAAAAGGACATTAAACATTATAAAAGCTTCTAAACAACAGCTTTCTAGAGTCGTTCAAAATTAATTTAAGTAATTCGTGAAAATATGTATTTCTTGTTTCATTACGTTTTCCAAAACTATATTTTTTCAGTGTTTCTTAAACCATTTAAGTTACCGAGATGATTTTCTCTTCAGAACGATGGTTGTGTAGATATGTAAAAAATGTATACCAGGATTTTTAAAAATTTGACATTGAATACCGTTAATAAAATATAATGTGTTTTCAATAATTCATCTGTACCTCTTAAGCCCGTTGAGTTATCGTATGGAAAATCTAAAAATAAATTCAGAATTTTTTGGAATGCGTCAATGAAGAGTGTGAAAATAATTAAAATGTCACAAAACGCCCCAAAATTGTAATAACAGAGAGAAAAAATCAAAAGTTGCTAATTAATACCCTCCTATTTGTTAACAAACCTCTTAGGGCTTAGGCCCATAAGAAATCTGACGATTGCTGCGTTAAAATCTGTGTTGTGGACGATATTGGGTTCTTATCCCGTGTAAGACATTACGACAGGAAATTACTATGATATTAAATACGCTCATATTTAATGAAGCTGAAGATTATTTCCTTTTATTTTTGAAGCATACAACAACTTTGTTAAATGTCAAAAGTTCAGTGGACGCAGCCGTGACGGTACATTCGAGTTATGGACTGCCCTGAACAGCTAAGGTCGTGAGTTATTTGGGTTTAGGTATTGTTTGCAAGTAAGTTAAGTAAAATTTTTATGCATATTTCACTTACTTCCATGCTACCGTTGATGTCAGTGAACTCGGCTGTTGATTGGCTAATTATGTCCGCCATCCAGATTTAAAAATCACTTATAAGACGATGTACTTTATTGACTTCACGCTATGGGAAACACACTACTTCAGTACCGAAAAAAAAAGCATTCCTGAAAATATGATTTGCAAAATATGATTCGTCACCTTATTTATCGTTACTAATAATATAAATACGAATGTGAGTTTGTTGTTTGTTAAGCTTTGACGCCTTAACTACTCAACTGATCATCATAAAATATTGTACACACATTAACAGGGGTACAGAAAAGGAAATTGGGTACCATTTATCCCGAAAAAAAACATGTCGCTAGAGGGCGCTGCAGCGTATAAATTTCTATAGCGTTCAATCAATCGTCATGGAATTTTACATACAAGTATAGTTGAACATTGAGAAAATGTTCGCGATATTCATTTTGCTATAACTCTCCACTAGAAGGCACTGCAGCTTATCAACTTCTATATAGTTCAATAGACAATTATGAAAATTGGTGTACATGTAATTCATCATATTGCAATGAAACTTCGTTGTGCATGCACCCGTGAAGGTACCTGAGGAAAAAAATATCGAGGACAGGGCGAAAATTATCAGGGCACAGGTAACAGGTATAGGATCAGAACAGGGGTCCCAAAATAGAAAATTACTCGAACGAATTTGAGGGTATATCTAGTGTGTGTGTGTGTGTGTGTGTGTGTTGATGTGCGTGTGGGCGAACGCGCATTTGTTACAGCGAAACAATGCTCTTTATAATTAATTCTTTGATTTTTTTAGCTTATGGGTTATTGGGGCTTTATGGTACTTCAATGGTGTTTGTATACAATCTTTCACTTATACATAAAGTGTTATACAGGTTATCCGTAAATTACATACCCCAATTCAAGAGGCCGTAACTTGGGGTATAGAGGCGCTATCGGTAATCGATTTCGTACACATAAATGTCTACATTTTTTGTCTGGGACTTCTAAGAAGGAAAATTACTACGGTAAAGGAGAAATAAATGTGCGTTCTGTGGTTGTGGGAAACAAAATCTCCAGTAACCGTACAGATACGTTATCGGAGACAATATCCGAAACCTCCACCTACAAATAAGTCACTGAATCGGTGACTGAAACAATTTCAGGAGACTGGCGGTGTGTTGCAGGGAAATGGGAGCTGGGAGGCCTAGTGCATCTGCTGAGACGACAGCTACAATTCAAAGTGCATTTCTCCATAGTCAGAAAGAAATCAATTTGCCGTGCAAGCCGAGAGTTGCATATCCCACTCACAACAGTTCACCAAGTGCTCCACAAGATGTTAAAGTTCCATGCTTACAAATTGCAAACAGTGTAGAAACGGCTACCAAATGACAAGCCTATACGGCAATAGTTTGTAGATGCAATCCTGCAGCAAATGGAACAAAACGAACAGTTTCTTAACAATATAGTTTTAAGTGATGTAGCGATATTCTATGTGTCTGGAAAAGTCAACAGACACAATTCTTGCATATGGGGGTCGGAAAACCCTCATGCAATTGTTGAACACGACAGTCCCAAGATAAATGCGTGATGTGTTCTTTCCAAAGGTAGCGTGATTCGACTTTTTTTTTTCCTTCCAGGATACAAGAGTGCGAGCTACCAATTACTTTGACATGCTTGAACTGTATGGCACACCACAGTTGGAGAACATGCAGTCAAACGTAGTCTCCTAGCAAGATGCAGTACCCCCACACTGGGGGATGAAAGTCCGATAATTCCTTGACAAGTTCCCCGATCGTTGGATTGGGCATGATGGACCCATTCAATGGACCCCTCGATCTCCAGACATCACACCACTAGATTTATTTTTACGGGGTTATGTAAAGCACTATGTGTATGCAGCTTCGGGGCCCTATACCAGGGAAATGAAACGCCGGATAGAAGACACTGTCGCTTCCATCACAAATGAAATGCTGCACAAAGTAAAAGACGAAATCACCTTTCGGCTGAAAGTGCTTCGGGTTACGAATGGGGCCCACGTCGTAGTGGTCTACTGTGTGTTTTCTGTTAAAATAAACCATTTTCTGTTAGCACCTCTGTAGCCGAAGTTACAGCCGACTGAAATCGGGTCTACAGTTTACGGACAGTCTGTAGTACAACACAATTCTTCCAATTTTTCTCACATATTCCGTACTCTCCCGTATAGTTTGAATAATAATACGAGAATCTGAACTTCCAACTCTGTTAACGGATCACGATTAACTGCGTCAAATTATCAGTGGTATTTGGTCACATTTCTACTGTTGTGTTTGTAGTTCAGCCTCCTTATTTGTGACAATTTTAATACTCTAAACGAAGTTTCTTTCACTAAATAAGCGTTAATTATTTCCAGTCACAATTTGTTGTTTGGTTTTCGTGTTGTTACAAAATACCCTTATTTGATGAACTCGTTTGTAAATAATCCGAGGGTTTCTTATTACACAAATTGCGTAATTTCTTTCTCTTTTTTTCAGTAATCCGTTTCTTACACCAAGTGACTTTCTTTGCTTAAGATATTGTACCAGATTGTTCTAATAGTGTGTTGAATAGTGGTATACATTTTCCAAAACAATATTCGCAGTGTTATTTTCGTTTACAGTTAGGTACTTATTTCATTTTTGCCATATAATTACTATCTCAAATGACAGCGGAGAATGATTGCTACATCCTGTGATTATGAAAGTTTGTCGGAAATCCGAAAACCAAGCTCGATTCTTTTGTTGCTGGTAAGAATTGTAATCATTATTGGGCAACCTGCCTTAGCAAAAACACAGATGAATTATGAGAGAACTGCTGTAATAAATCTCTAAAAATCCTGAAACATTTTGGAAGTTTACCTGAGTTCAGATGCTGAAGTAGTTATGGAATAGTCATCAAAGTTTACAGATCTGGTGTTAGGGATGTCAATATACAGAATATATATATATATATATATATATATATATATATATATATATATATATATATATATATATATATAGAATATCATGGTCCGTTTGTACAGTATGTGCTAATTAATGCAAGATGCCAGTAAAGGCTGTTGAGACGGCCAAAGCTGGAGGTAAGCCACTATCAGCAAGGGACCAAGGAGTTTCAATCTCCGAAATCGGCATACGCGAGTCCCTCAGGATAGATATTGCTTACCACTTACCAGTAACCGAAGTAAACAGAAATTATATTGAAGATTCGTTGCTTGCTATCTGGTTTCGGGCAGGGATAATTGGACCGGCGATAAGATGCTGGTAACTTTAGCTAGTTGCTGTATTTAAGGGTAAAACAAGCTGCCGTTCAGGCAATCGCTGAGGTGACATTATAAGGATATGGAGCAGCAGCGGAATGCAAAAGTTGAAGGAAAAGTGTATGTTATTAGAAAACCTCCATACAAGAGCGTGTGCCACAAATTGTCAATATAATTACTACCAGGTCTAGTAACGGACAGAGAAACACAGCGTTGGAGGACTAAGCTAAACTAAATTTGGTTTATATTTCTAAACTGTTTATGTAAATACGAAATGTTAGCATAAGGGACACAACTAATTGCACGCTATAGGAGATAGCGTTGTCAAATTCTAGAATTAAAATTAGAAGTTCTCCTGCTCACCGAGTATGTTGCCACTGATTTAAGATGCAAGTTAGAAACATTACAAATGTTTCCATAAATGGCGCAGCCAGGGGGGGGGGGATTTTGAGATACATTCCCCCTCCCCAGAAAGCCTTGAAATTCTTAGGGAACCCTCACAAACTCATAACTGTAATAATATCAAGCTAACAAAATCAATGTATTATTCTGTGCTTGTGTATGTGTGTAAGGATATGTATAGAGTACATTGCAATCAGAATCTCCTCCATCGTCTCTCGAAAAAATAATATTCTGGTTGCTTTCTTTGCTTTTCATTATACACGGCTTTATTCGTTTATAAACCGCGTAGCTTAGAAACACTTAGGAATTATTCCTCGCTAGTGATACAAAATAGAGTTTGAATTAAGTATTCATATTTCATATTCATTTCAATGAATTTAAAGGCGAACCCTGCACACATGATCGACGAGTTAGGTTATATACGAGCAGAATGGGTAATGGTGGGTGTAGACATGACAGTAGGTTTTGTAGACATCCGGTGTTGCAGTTGACACACATTCAGAGGTGCTCCTCTGTGAGCAAGGGCGGCGAAGATGCTCGTCTGTGGCACGCAACAAATTTCCCATGCCAGGAAAACAGAGAGCAGTGATCAGTTAAGTGTTCTAGACGCGGTAATTGTCTTTCCACGAACGGCGCTGTAATGACGGTTCTCCGGGGACAGTGGGAACGAAGAAGCTGTTAGGAAACCACGTCTTCCCGACCGCGGCATTACCAACCAACCCCACCTGCGGTCTCTTCGCTCTGCGGTTCCCATGAGTCGTCGGCGCGCGATCTTCCAAACCAGTTTGCTTTACGTTCGCTCATTAACGACGCCTTGGTTGCTATAACAAAGAGCACTGGGACCGTTTATGACCTACCTGCAGCTGTCTTCCGCCCGTGCTGCAAGCATGGGCGTAGCTAGGGGGAAGCTAGAAGTTGCTCAGCTACTCCGAATAAATTATTAGCCTCTTCTAAAAATATATCTCACTTTACTGTTATGCAAAGAGAACTGGAGAAATCAAAGAAGAAGAGAGTCACTATCGATTCCTACAATGCGATGTTCGATTTGCCCTTGGTTATAAGCAGAATATCAAATAAAGTGGTGAGTTAAGCAATGCTGAGATCATTTAACTCACGCAAACAGATATGTTCAACTTACCAAATATTTAAAATAAATAACGAGGTATGTTATGATGTGCTCTTGCCACTAGAACTACTCACTATAAAAACCGATTACTGAAATTTATCCTTTGATTAAATTTCCAACAAACATACTTTATAAAATTTTGTATTACTTTATTTTTCGAGGACTAATATAGCGATTTTAATCAATTCTTTATCATACGCACTCCTGAAAGAGTTCATAATAATTGCTGGGAAATTTCTGCTTTGTTAACTACCTGGTATGAATATGGACGAAAAAAAAAACACTAGTTTACACGTACCTGTCTAATCGCACCAACGCAAAATGGCATAGGCCCAAAAAATACCTCTTTGCACGCCATTACAGTTATAGGCCTACATTACGAAAATAAGCATCCGATTCTATGTAACCGGTTTTGTTAATTTTTCCGCAAAGTTGGCAGTCCAATATTTATGCAACAATGTTATAACAATCCATAGTGAGATTCTACTCCAGGTCGGGTCATCAAAGAATTTTTCTCGATTAAAAATATGAGCACATTAAAAGAGATGCGAACTGTGTACTTGACACGGAACATGTAGGTTAAGATGTATGGTCCTCGCCGTGGCTGTTAGGCCTACGTTTCTTAATGTTGTTTCGAATAGTTTATATGATTATCTTATTATATTCCATGGCAGAGGCCATATATTTATTATTTATTAATACAAATTTAATAAACATATAAAAATTAATATGTGTGTCAACAGTGAAATAATTTGAACCATAAACATATCGACTTTATACAATATAAATTTGGGCTGGAATAGCTGCAGAAGTAATTTGGTATGAGTAGTTTCAAAGTGTTTCCAAAATATGACATAGCAATTCAAAAATGGTGGCGAGCAAGGTGGCGCAACGATAACACGTTGTACTAACTTTCTTCAGTTCCGGCCATCCCGATATCGGTTTTAAATGCTTTCCTGAAATCGGTGCAGGAGAATACTGGGACGGTCGAGTCCTCTCCTAGTTTTTAACCGTGTGTTAAGTTAAGTGTCACCGCCTCTAATATCCTGGCTGTCAACGAATCCAGTTTATCCTTTGAAACGATGAACCTACAGTGATAAGTTCTAATGAATATAAACATTTGGTGACGATGTAATAAAACGTATCTTTTGTTTTTAACCTAGTAAAAAAAAAAAAAAACACTGACTTAAAAAATTAAATTCTGAAAAAATTAATTAAAATGTAAAAAAAATAACCACGTTGTTTTTAGACTACTCAGAATACAATAACTTTATCGGGACAAGAAGATACAATTATAAAATTTATTATTCTTGGAGTCGGTGCCAGCCAAGGTCAACAAAAGTGTAACGAAATAGCGTAGGTACACATCTTATGTAATGAAATTTAACGTTAAGTTTAACTAAGCATTCTTAATCGACACAATGACAGCAGGACGCTGAACAACACGGGGCGCAGTGGCGGGCGTATACGGCGTGGCTAGGAGGGGAGCACCTTGAGTGAGCGACCGTTTGCGGGCAGACGCGTCAGGTCAGACGTCGTTGACAGTTGTGTCCGATATCTAAATTTTCGATGCTCTTGTATGCTATACGGTTTCTTTGATTATATTTGATTGTGGTTTCATGATTCTAAGAATCGTCTTAAGGTATTTAGTTTGGTTTTGCACGATATCTGTGTTCATTTGTCAATATAATTTTGAGTTGTCGTTTAAGGTTCCTGTTTTGTTTATTTTTAAATAGGATTATTAAGGTAAATTTGTAAATAAGGTGTCACTTTTGGCATTTGTATTCATTTGTAAATTGGTTTAAATAGGTACTGCTACATTATCGAACTAACTAAACTTCAAATATATTTTTCCTATTTTAGGAAATTTCGAAAAATTTCTTAAATGGTTGACTTGCACCGACTCTAAAATAGCAACAATCGTATATTACTGTCCTAATAAATTGATTGTATTCTAAGTAGGTTAAAAATAACGTAATTTTTCTTAAAACTATTTATTGCATTTATTTTTCAGGGTAGATTTTTGAAGTCGGCGTTTTCTTTTATTATTTTATTTTATTTCTTGATTTTTTTACAGAGTTCCGGTGCCTACCTTCCACATTCGTGCTGTTTGTCGGTAAGAAGTTCCGTTGTCACTTTGCAGTCCAAGTAAGACCAGAACGTCTTCGGCCATAGTCAGGTACCTGCCTTGTCATGAACCTACCAATATCTCAATCACTGTACATTTCCTATTCGATTTTGAGGAGTTCCCTAGTTTTTTTTTTTTTTTTTTTTTTTTTTCGAAATCCAAGGTCCAATGTCAATGAAATTAAAATGGCACCCCCTTAAAAGTATCTCCTTTTCAACAAAAAATCTGTTTATAAATGACGGAGTTCTGAGGTAACAAACATGAAAAATAATACAACCGAATTGATAACCTCCTTTTTTAAAGTAATTTAAAAATTACAATATAGTAACTTAATCCATGTTAAGAATTCTTCCGAAATGCAGACCTTCATCGATAATATTCTGTAAAATTAAATCTTGGCTGACGTGTTGCTCAAGAAAAAGTTATGTTTCAATCCGTCTGATACATTTATTTATCTGTGTTGGGACATCTTTCAAAATACAGAACAACAACAATATACTCTTCGGTGTTCTAAACTTTAATTTGAGTAAAACTCTTTCAAAGTACAAAACGCGTTTCGAATCGGATCAATAGTTTCCTAGATGTAAAAAAAATGGTTTTTTACATTTTACGACCATGTAATCAACAACATAACAACCTTAATTAGGCCTAAAGGATATGATGTTGAAACGTCACACTGTAAAATTAGTTTATGATTAGTCAAATAGCCTCCATGTGTAAATTTAAATATGTATTCATATTGTGGTATAAAAATGGCTGGTTCATAGCTTATTTAGTTACAAACTCAAGTGCTTTGTTGGATATATGCCAATAGCGAATCTGAGTTGCACAAACACAGTTTAAGGGGGAGTGTTAGAAAAATTTATTGTATTTTCAGTTTTTGAGCCATAACATTTAATTAAATTGTATTATCGTAATTTTTTCGACAAAGCATATGGTTTATGCTTGGTAAACTGCTAGACATTAATAATAATTGAATATTTCATTAATTTGTCATGCAGAATCATTGCAAGAGAGTTATAAAATAACTTTCAAGAATTCTCTTGCAATGATTCTGCATGACGAATTGATGAATGTTTCCATTATTATTTACGTCAATCAGTTTACCAAGAATATAACTGAAAATACAAAAAAAGTCTGACACTCCACGTTAATAAATGAACTAAGCCCGAGCAAAATGAACCACAAAAATTAAAATGAAGAAACAAACAGGAAAGTCAGAATTGGCAGTTTTCAACATACGTACAAATAATTCCGTAATAATAATAGCATCTGCTGTCGTCTATGTAATATTTGTTGTATTGTTTTGTCTACAACCATTAAGTATCTGTGTTCATTTGTTTTTTCTTCGTTATCACTTTCCACCAATGTCACCATTTTCATGCACCTTGTCTATTGGATTTTTCACTTTTTGGTTTTTTTGGTTTCCATTTCACGCCAACTATATTTATAAATTTGGAATTTTTGTAGCTCTTGTTCTCCTGCTTAGCTTTTACGTAATTAGTTTCTGCGACTCGGAAATATTCGCTAGCAGTGGCATATATCCAACAAAACACTTCAGTTTGTCATACAGACCCGTTCAAAAATCATTCCAAGTAAGCTTATTTTGATGGCTGCCAAAATATATACTTTCGTATGATTCGGTCAAACTGTTCTCGAGATAAGAATATAAATCTTAAAACGACCGTAGTCATTCAAAACATAGTACTATATAGGAAACTATAACATTCGTATCTAAATATATGTATGTATAAAAGAAAACACTAACTTACAGACTTACAAAAACGCAGCCCAACTGCTGGACCTAGAAATGGGAAATGTTTTGTATGTGTTCCCTTCAGGTCGTAGGCGAGCACTAACAAGGAATTTTTCGAATTTCTTCCCCTTAGGAGTGAAACGCGGTGAAGTGTGTTTTATAAGATTCGTCTACATAGTTCAAACCCAACAGCACATCGCCGTGACCTTTACTTCAATGGATCAATCATAAATAACATATTAGCCAATTTAAAAGTTTATAGAAATTCTAAATTTACAGGGGTGAAAAACCTGAAATGTTTTTTCGATTAACTATCGATATCTATGAAACCCTTCGGGATACATATTTGCTTTTTATTTAAAAATATGCTGATGTGAATACCCAAAAAGTCTTATTTTTTATTTTTCGAAATTAACCTCCCAGAGCGTGAAAAGGGGAAAATGTGTTTCTTATTAATCTTCTGTACAGTTCAAACCCAATGAGCCATCGTCATGATAGTTACTTTAATTATATACGTATACAGATATGTAACATAGGACTTCAAGACATTTCAAAAATCTTTAATTAAGGGGGTGAAAAGACGTGAAATGTGTTATCGATTATTCATCCATAACAATTAAACCAGTCGAGATATCGAAGTGTTGTTTGCTTAAGAATGATGTTTACGTAATGACCGAAAATATAATTCGAGATATTTTCCAAATTTGACTCGGAAGATATAATAGAAAAGGTCAAATACGTTTTTGATTCATGATCGATATATAATCGACCTCACTGAAATTTAAACATTTGCGCGATCTTTCCTTGAGATTAGTGCTTTCTTAAATACTTGAAGTGTAGTTAGTTAACATTTCGAAATTTGTCACGCAAGGGAGAGAAAAGATATTAAATGAAATTAAAGGTCTTATCAATTATTCGTCTATATATTTTAAAATTAACTTGTTATCGTCACGGTTTCCACTTCAAATTGACGCCCATACAATATTGCTAATTGTCTACATAGATTTTTTTTTCGACTTTCGAACCCTAGTGGATTGAAAAGACATGGAATATGTTTTAGACAAATCCATGAGTGCCATCGAACCCGTAGGGATATAGAGTTGATTTTTGTTTTATGATAATGAATACAGAGATTTTAGAAATGTTCTGTATGAGAACTCTTAGAGCTGTGAAGGAATGAAGCAATTTTTTTGAATGATTCGTCCTTTACACTTTGACTCAATAGGTTGCCGTCGGGATTTTCACCTCAATTGGATACTTTTAAAAATTTTAAACACATAATGAAGGGATTTTGCAAACTTTGATCACTAAAATGGTAAAAAAGGGCAGCATTTGTTTTCATTCCCACCATGATATCTACCCAACCAATTGAGATATTGAGATATGTTTTGCTTCGGAATGATGCTTACGTCAATATGAAAAATAATTAGCTCAGATTTAGTTACAAGAAAAATTCTCTTAAATGCCTGGTTGGGAAAAGGGAGAGATCTCAAAGCAGACGATCCGAAAAAACAAGTACAGCATTAGATAAGTAATTCATTGTGAAGTTAACATTCTGCAAATATTCCTATATATATGGCTGTACAACCTCTATGTGCCTGGTTACTGAATGTTTTATGTACTTTTAACTAACTTTTGACGGTACGTATTGAAGGTACTGTCATCAATAATAGTGCTAGATGTAAACGAGTCCTCACACCAGGTATACTACTTATACCACCCCAATACTTTCTTATATTCAAGGTGAATTTTGCTATGATTATAAATATAGCCTGGAAACTTGGTAAGATTGGTAGGGATAGGCTAAATGCAGTTTTTGACACGGCAACTATGGAAACGAAACCAACTGCAGTGTAAGCTCAACCTGCAGCTCGGTTATCCTGACACTTGATGACCGAAACATTAATCTGCCGTACAAAGAAGTGTTCAATTGAAGCAAATACTCGCTGCTACGAGTACTACACGCGGCAATGGGTACACGTCACTAGCCCTAAAATCACTAGCCCTAAAGTCACTAGCCCTAAAACAATTTTAGGGCAAGTGACTTTAGGGCTAGTGATTTTAGGGCTCCTGGTGTGCGCCCTGGACGATGCCACAGGCGGAATACTAGCTTACGTCATAAAAATGATTGTTTGTCGTCTTCTGTGCGGTTGTATACCTATCTACCAACTGTGAAGAAATTTCTGCAAGAAAATTGGGCGAGGAAAGGCAAAACTATGTAGAGGCACAGAACAGGATACAAAATAATTTAATCATTAAATAAACTTCAGTGAGAATTTGTATTATTTATTAAGCAGAGGGGAGGGAACATTTAGTAGAGGGGCAAAACGGGACACCCGAAAAAAAAAACCTTGGTTAAAAAAACTGTAAGAATAGGAGTGAGTGAGTGAGTGAGACATTTTTGGTCAGCGCTTAACATCGAGGTTTTTAGCGCTGGCGAGGAGTGACACGAGGTGAGGATGGAACTGTGGGGAAACGGAAGATCCCCGAGAAGACTCGCCGGGCAGCGGCATCGTCCGGCACAATTCCCACCCCGCCGGTAATCGAACCCGGCTCGCCTTGGTGAGAGGCGAGAGGTCTGATTCTCCGTCCACTGCGGCCACCTATAATTACAGGACTTTGGCGAGTTGTTGTGCGTGTGTCTACAAAGATTTAGCTGAAAAAAATCTATGTTTTAGAGGAATATGGGTCAAAATGGGGTATATGTGCAGAATGGGGTGCCCAAAACGATTTTAATTTATTGAAAAAAATTTGGTTTATACCAAAATAAAGTATGTGTAGTTCAAGGTGTGTGAGAGGAAAAACGAGGCACAGCGCAGAACAGGATATCCAAAAAACTATTTGTGGAAGAATTTTCATTTTCTAACGGTTTCTAAAACGGGAATTAATTACTCTCAAATTCATTTTGCTCCATTTAGCACTTTTCAAATCTTTTTTGTTTCAGCAATACTATCGCATTAATTTAAAAACTCCGCAAACGAAGTTGCGAGAACCGGCTTGTACAATTATGTATCTGTAACGAGTTTGAAGGTATTCGGTTCTCGGATACTAAGATTTTTTAAGAATTACCCCCCCCCCCCCCACACACACACACACCTACACACACATACACACATAAACGTGATCTTAAAACATTTTACCTTCAGAAATTTGAATATTTGATGAACACTCTGATGACATTTTCAAACCCTTAAGCTACGATACAATAGTAAATGCTGTAAAACATTTTCCTTTGCTTCAAAAAAGAAACGACTACTCATTATAAACTCATTCACCACATCACGAACGTCCGGCGACGACATGAAAGATGTTTTAAAGCTCTGTAATACGCGCACACCTTGGAAATTAAAACAATATCACGATCCCTGCATACTGTAATTTTCACGAAGAGTTCTGTGCATAAAGAGAAAATTTTGTGTTATTTTGGTCTGAGAGAAATTCCCATACCGCACGTTAATTACGGAGGTCCTGCCCTCACCCAAGATGTACGCGATGAAATCTCCTTAAGGAAGGAAAGCGAGGGAGCCGACCTCCCTGTAATACAGGATGTCCCAGAATATGCTCTCACGGAGTGAAGAGAAATTTTGTATTGTGTCGCACTCCACGTTCCAGGAATATGCATAAGAATACTTATTGCAGCGTAGCCTCCTATTTGCTGTCGGTTAGGAAGTACTTACAAGTATTTCGATACACCTATTCTTTTTGAAGCCGTGTCCCAGTAGGAAAATTATAATTTAAAAAAAAGTTCCAGCTACTCTGTTTAGTACTCTGAATGGTCATGTCTTTGGCATTTTAGTATATCGTTTATATGCAGCATATGTTCCTATAGGCCTATGTAAAATACAAAAAAAAATTCAAATGAACCAAGTAAATTACTAACAACTGACTTTTAATAATTTTCTAATCAGAACACTAGCTATATTATTACTTGGTCACTGCCGGTTTTGTAATCCTTGCTAGGTGAACGTATTGCTCACATTCCTATTAATTCGTTGATTTTTAATGTTCTTTTATTAATATTTACTGCCTAAATTATGCAAACCTCGATCGACATATAAGGTGTTTTCGTTTCCTTAATAAATCAAATATAATCTTCAACGACACTATGTCATGTTGCTAACCATTAAAAAACCTTGCTGCCTGCGTAAATGCATCTCGGAGGACGACTACAGCCATTTCGCTTCTGTGTTATTACTTTTCTGATATTGAGACTGTTAATTTCACAGTATTCTTCCGTGTGTGTATATACCAACAATTTACCGAGGCAGCGTATTTAAAATAAAAACCAAAACAATAATTTAAAAAAACGTTTATTCTATGTATTTTTGTTGTTGCTGTCAAAAAAGCGACCGCTTGCTTCTTTCTACTCCCTCACATAAGTGTGTGGTCGAAGGTCAGATGGTAGAAAGCTGGCTAGGACTCTCTCGAATTCCACTTCACGTGGATACTTCCGGGTTATAGAACTCACCGTATCTGGCAGGAATCATGTGTTGGAAGAAGTGAAGCTATTTCGGCTAGGACTCAAGCGCTAGCGAGGGATGCCATGATGTGAATATGGAGCACCGCCGGAATGAATAGGCGGGGGAAACAGGAGACCCCAGAGAAATCCCGCTGACCAGTGGCATCGTTCAGCACGATTCCCCCATGGATCAACCCCGCCGGGAATCGAACCCGGATAATTCTGGTGGGAGGTCAATGCTCTAGCCACTGTGAAACCCCCGTCGTGTTGGAATTTAGTTTGTTATATATTGCTTACAGACCCATTCTCCTAGCTGGCGTTTTGAAATGAAATTGATGTCGGCAACTTTGCAGTGAGATAGCAACTGCGGACATGTGTGATGGAACAGCAGTCATTCAGAAGACCTAAGTAACTCGAGGTAAATGCTGGTATGTCTCCTTTGAAAAGGCCACAGCCGATTCTTCTTCCAGTCTCTGTGCTTTGCTCTCATGAAAATGTATGTGTCACAATGCGATGGAAGAGTTTGAATCCATCTTCTTTTTTTATTTTATGTGAGTTCTTCGTAGCTTGGAAATGACTGGATTTTTAAGAAGAATAAAACATGTGGGGTGATATAAAGTTTTTAACAATCTTCTACTTTTCGTTTGTTATGCAGAGATTCGAATTCCTTAAATCATCTTCAGTTACTAGTTATATAATCAGCATGGCGAATAAAATATGACAAAGAACGCAACAACTATGCATAGTACATTACTTAAAGTTTCTTACCTGCCATTTAAAAAGGGAACTTGGTGACCGAATAGTAGCGCCCATAAAATTTTGGCCATGTCATTGATGCCGAGTTCGTGATTTGGTATGGCAAACGACAGGACTCTTAAATACACCTTAGAGTCACTAAATTATTTTAGTACTACACAGTTGGAAATGTTATGGAGGGTCACATGATTAGGACCTAAAACTGATGAACAGAAGGTAGAAATAACTAACGTAAAACAAAATAAATATATTCATGCTACAATACTTAATTTTAACTTTCAGCTCTTTGATTTGTTGCGACTTTTTTTCGTTTCTAAACGAAGAAAATAAGGATGGTTTATTGGTTAGTTTTTGCTTCCTTTATTTCTGGATAATAATAAATGTAACAATTCACATATTTAGTGATAAATTGTTTTAAAAAAGTTTTCTAATACTTGAATCCAACGTTTCGTAAATACTTAGTTTGCAAACGTTCAAAATCAGACAAGTCCACAAATATCCGAAAATGAGCTAAACGTATCTGTACATAATGGTGGTGAGTTACACTCGTGTGAGTAGTTAGATACAATAATACATTAAGTTAATTTTGTGTAAAGGACTGCGAAATGTAGCAAAGTGTAATTTCTCACACTTATACTACGATACCATGTTGGTTGGTACGGTCGCGTGAGCAAGTTGCCTAACATCAGACATACGAACATATGTATGGCAATTCGTACTTGCTTAGTAGGACACGGATTCATTAGCTCTCCTTAACGTCGCCCGCTTAATTTGAATGTCTGTTCAAGGACGTGTTGCGAACCAACGTATACTACATGGCCCCATTCTTTTTTAACGCTTGCTTGGTTAAGTAGTGTTTTAAAGGGCACGTTACGGCAAATGTTTGATACTTACCAAGAACGTTGCACCAAGAATTATTTTTAAATAAATTAATAAATAATATATATACATACACACACACGTTTATATTAAACTTAGAAGGTTAAAAATGTCATGATTAATGCCAATCAGTCGCACTGCTCTCACCTGGTGATTAACATGAAAACATCGTAATTAATACACAGAATTTGTTAAGTGCTTGTATAATAAAATTTTTCTAAATCCAAATAAAATAAATTCCTTGAAACCAGCTTCACTACAGTAAGCAAAAGCTCTTTCACTGAATTTTGCTTATGTACCAGTAATTTCTACTTAACAACTCTAAAGACTAGACCGTCGAGGCTCGCATCCCATGTACTAGTCAGCAGTTGTCTTAATTTTAACGAGTAGTATCTGAATGATTTAAATGACTGATTAACACGTAGAAAGCATCGTTTAAAATTATAAAAAAATTTCGAAATACTTAAATAATCCTGTAAACTTGTTTCAAGTATATATTTTGAGAGTATTAGAAACACGGATATTCTTTAATAATGCACTTTAACTTATGCGCGAACCTTGTATTGTCTTTTTTAGACATTTTGTACATTCGCATGAGAGACAGGAACATGGTAAAACCAAAAACTAAGGGTTCCTTGCTGCAAATTTCAGTGTTAAAGATTTTATCTCAATTACTGTAGGATATTTAAACTACTCAACATACATCGTTGAGCATAAAATTGTGTTTTACAGTCACGTTTATATACAATATACAACACTTAGTTTCGTTTCGGGCAAATAGATCCCTAAGAATCTAAATTTTCATTAAAATACACTCATCGATATACAAGTCCACAGAAGATAAAAGAAAATGATATCAGCGAAAAGAAATTTTATTTGTGTAATGATGTAAGAAAACTAAAAAAAAAAAAAAAAAAAAAAAAAAAAAAAAAAAAAAAAAAAAAAAAAAAAAAAAAAAA